>KB696575.1:0-11628 GCA_000349165.1 Anopheles christyi | reverse complement strand
GCAAGCTCATTTCTCGTGCTCGTCACCAGCCACCCCAATCCCCAATTTCATCATGATATTCAATGCAACGGTACCATTTAAACAATAAGGGTCTTTTTTTTTTCTTTAGGTTTTATTGTTTTAATTTTGTTCCGTGTTTTTAGATAAAATATTTTTAGCAACATATTTAATCCCAACCACACACCCCTCTCCTTCGCGTGTAATGTGGGGGAGAAAGGTAGCGGATATGGTAACACTAGGTGGAAATAAAGCAACAAAAACAAAGCATGATCACCTACACACTTCTCATCGTTTCTAATTTTTGACCAAGTAATGAGAAAATGGAAAACTTTAGGGTGTATTTTTTCCCAGTGTGTGTCGGAAAAGCCCGATCACAAACACGAACCCGAAACGATTGCTGCCACCCCACACCAGAACTGCCGAACACGTGCCGAATGCGCACCAGCGCACGACCGAGTGCGGATGGGCTGCGTAACAATCACCATCAGCAGGACACGATTGAGGTGGTAAGAAGGAGTAGAGCCCAAAATATAATAATGCCGGGTCGAGGAAAAATTCCTTCACATCGGTGGCCTTTATCCGATTTTCAGTCTCGCCACAGTGCCACAGACGATAGGCCACGGCCAATACTGCAGGCACCGTGCGGCGCGTTTGCGAATGTCGCATAAGCTTCCCAATCCCGGTTCGGGCTAGCTTTCTCGTGCAGTGCAAAAAGGAAAAGGCAAGCAATCAGGGGTGCAAAATTTAACTGCGCACGTGTGTGTTTGTGTACCGAGGACGGTTTTGTAAGAACCGCCTTCATACCATCTTTTAGCGTTACGGTAAAGTTCAGCAAAGGGAGGACGACGGAACAAACCAAAAGCAAAAAAAAAGGCAACCGGAACCCCTTTCACCAGGCAACTACGTATCAGCAAAAAGGGCAACACTCAAAGGGCGTTAACGTGTAGGCCCAACATCAAAGCGTGTTTCCCACTGGATAATCTGTGATAATACGAGTTGACAGTCTAATCGTGTTCGGTCTAGGAGCATTTTTGATTCGATTGATATTTGATGTCTCAATGCGTAGAAGCGAAAAGCAGTGTGAAAACCATACGGGTTCGGTGTGCTGAATATTGTTACGAAACTTAAATGTGTTGCGCTTCGGTGAAACAGGATGTTCCGTGTGCTCCCTGCCCTAGCGAGGGCGATACTTTCTTGCTAGTAAACTGTTCTCCTTCTTGGCACTGTGCCACACATGTACCGTACCAGTCAGTCACAAGTGCCTGCCTGCCAAAGAGCCTGGGAGTGAGCTAATCGATATTCAAGCGGGTTCCAGTGGCGAGCGAGTAGGACAGGACAGGCGCGAGACAAACACGTCTCATTTGCCTTAGCTACTGCGGTACGGTCTGCACAGGAGTTTGGAATTGTCTCGGTGCAGCAAAAACAAAAAAACATATGAAGAAGAACCGATAAAGTTGGTAGTGCCAAAATTGTATAAAAAAGTGTGGAAAGTTTAACCAACTGCCGGTAGAGTTCGACAATTGCGATTGTTGTAGTTTCCCAATGTATGGAAGAATCTGGTTTTGGTCATCCAAGTAAGCAACGTAACGTCAACTCACAAAACAAAAATCACGGACAATCCCGGGGAGCCCAAAAGCGCGTGTGTGTGTGGTATTGATTCAACAGGACAAACACTGGTCCGAGATCTTCAGGTTCGATAGGATTTACAGACTTCATCAACACACCAAGCACGGACAGGATACGCTTTTTTTTAATTCAAACATCACATTCCGGGCACACCGGGCTAACCGGGTCAAAACTCCGTCCGGCAGTAGCCAGGTCGCAAAGGTAAATAAGACATAAAGCAGCGTACCTTAGTAGTCAAACAATGCGCTACTAAATTATGCAGTTAAGTGTTTTGCGGACTTTTTCTGTGCTCTGGACCCTACGAGGCCCTTTTAGACGATTTCTAGCCGTGAGGATGTCTCTCTGTAATGTTTCCCTATTTATATTCCTTTTCTTTTACATTTCCCATCTGCTTAACAGGGTAACTTCATTCATGCCAGTCGGTCCACGCCTATTCTTACTGTTTTGTGTATATTTTTAATCCTATTAATTAATTACGCAGAATAGCAATACGGAAGGGATTCGGCTAATCGCAATCGATCCGCCAGTGCGAACGTACTTTTTTCGTACCTTGATTGCAGACGCAAAACTTTTACCGAGAAATAGCAATTCTGGGAATGTGTGTTGTCCGGCCTGATTGGAGATAATTGTGACAAACATCATGTCTACGGGAAGACAGTTTGCCAGAAGTTTGTTGTTGCGAGAAATGTCCCCGTTGTCATTGTGATGGCAGCAGATTTATATGATTCCCATCGGAATTGTTTATATTGCATTCTCCGTAACCCTTTATAGACGCGTCTGTTGATTATTGGAGGTGTTTAATTAGAGGTATCGTTGGAAAAGCTAATGTTATGGTTAGATTGTTTATTGCAAGCGGATTTACTAGCTTTTCTAGTAACTATCTCTAGAACTGTTGTCAAACTCATTCCCCGTTTCTGCAGACTTACTTTGAATCTACTCCGGTCATTCAACGGGACACATAACCTATAGCAGATATGGAAATGTTGCAGAAGTAATACCGGTTCAGGAAGTGATTTAGAATCTATTTCAGTTAAAATACTGATGCCGTACATATCTTGGTTCTAGAGCAGTACCGGTTCGTATCATGGAACTGTTACTAAACCTTTTTGGAAACTGATACTGCACTCCCAAAGACAGCAGCTGCGGAGGAAAGAAGCAAATAAATTCGGCGCAGAATTTTAGGAAGGATTAACGCCCAATAACGATGCGTGGGGTTAAGCCCTATGAGCATAATTAGAAGTGATTTTCATTGTGTTCCGAACCTACTAGGTCCGTTCCGTTCTAGGTTCTAGGTTCGAACTAGGTTCAAATAAAATCATAATGTAGGCTTTATGCACCTACATTTTTGGTAGGCTGTCGAAGATAGCTGATTGATGCGAACCCTGATTTAATAATTAAATTTAGGAGAAAAAACTCCAAAACACAATTACAGTCATAATTCTCTATGTGAACTATTATTTATTGAATTGAATTGCGTTTTACATGGTACGTTTTCAATTAGAAAAAAAACGGGGTTTTTTCTTGTTAGGCAATGGTGTTTAAGTAAATTTTTCGTAAAATGTTTTTTTCTGACAGTCCCGTGCTTTTTATTGAACGCGTAATTCTAGAACATCCAGATAAAAAGTATGCCAGCTCGACAGCATTAGATTTATGAATTATAACTGTATTTTATTAAAATGATTTTCAACTGTAATTCAAAATCACAATTATATATCACTAAGTTTCATTGTATGAATTTTTGTATGTTGGATACATGAATTATGGTTACATAACAAAAACCTCTTGGTTTATGAGTTGATTTTTTAAAATAAAAAATCCTACCAGGTTCGTTCCGTTCCGTTCCGTTGTTAAAGGAAACTGGAACCGTTCCTTTGCCAAAAATGGTATTTTCCCATCACTAATAACTAGGCTCTTTTATATCACGTTTCCGGATACTCAACTATTGTTGCAGAGGAAGACAGTCCAGATTGGAATCAAATTTGACCTTATATTCGAGAAGTTAGCCTTATTCCAAGCATTAAGTATACGTGTGTAGTTAGCAACTTGAAAGGCTTATTATATTTTTGAATGCCTGATCCAATCTCGAAAACTAAAGAAATAAGATGAAAGAAAGTTCACTTTCATAGTTATAAATCCCTTTTTATTAAATTTTATTGGTTTTTCATAGTTATTGAAACAGGAAGCTAAGCTGCTTGACATACTTTAATGTAAAATTTTTCGTTGCCATTGACATTAAGAACAAACATGACGCTGAAGCAAACGGGTTGCGTAGTGGTTCAATTAAAGAGGAAAAAGCACACTACTGACAAACCCATGCTTAATCTATTTTCATATGCTCCATGCATCATAAATCATGCATTCACATAACAATCGACTATCAATAGACAAGGACAAAAAGAAGGAAGTGGAGTAAAAATAAATATCCACCACAATATCCCATTAGGCACGCGCGTCCTGCATATCAACCGGTATCGAGCGTCCACTATCTCCCCAGCCTACTAAGCTCTCATGTGTGTCTTCTCATTAAAACGTGGGAAAAGAAATATGATAAAGCCCGCCTCACGATTATATTGTCGTGTTAAAAATGGTCAAATTGACACTCGTCTCTACTTAATAATCCAACCCAATCGCGATTAGTAGTTGAATGGATTAGAACTATTTGAGTCGCCGCAGCCGCCGGCGCCGAGAACCATCATACTGAGAAATTGATTGGCACTAAATCCGTGTGTCGCATCTTTTCTAAATTTAAACCCCACAGCGTGGCATGAAGCAGTGTTGCTAGCTCATTTGTATGCAGCCTCAGCCCATACCAAGCGTTTGGGGTGGTATTACTACACAAACAGCAGCACACCTACCATAGCGAAACTATCCATCCAATGATCATAAAGCTTCAGGAATCCTTTACTTTCCAGACAACCGCACAACCGTGTGTGTGAGTGTGTGTCCTGAACCTGATGGCGTCACAGAAAAGTTCCACCACACCGGCGCTGGCGGTAACGAACCGTATCCTGCGCTCGCCATCGCACGAAAGCTTCTCCACCGATCTGTCCCTGATATCGATTTCCGTGTCGTCCATGAACTCCGAAGCGACCAGCGTACTGAACCGGTCCAGCTGCAGTCTGCTCAATCGCACGATGGAGGAAAAGCTCGGCAGTCTGTTGAATCCTAAGGATAGTAAAAGGAATCGGTATGTGATGGGAGTTGGTTTTTATTTTTAACCAGTAAGCTTATTTGTTGCTCTTTCACCCCTCTCTGGAGCAGATCCTCCACACTAACGGAACGCTGGAATGAGAGTAACGATCTCATCCGCAACTGTGCCACACTGTCGGCCGCGCTGGGTATACACAAGAGCTTCAGCACAACCGACATCTACCAGCTGCCCTCCGATCAGCACAATCTGGGCCGCCTGTCCACCTCGGAGCTAGCACTCACACCCTTCCAGAAGGTGGGCTACCTGTTCGATCACTCCCGGCTCGAGCATGCCTCGCGCTCCTACTCTACCTGGGTAGCGGTCGGTGAGCTAGCCTCCACCTCCCAGCTTCCCTCACCGCACGGTGGCCAATCGACCGGGCAGGTACCGACACTGACCACCACGAACCCGCCCGCACCGAGCTTCACCGTGACCGATCTGATCAGCTCGGTCAACAAGAAGATACGCCAGAACTACATCCGTCGCCGGCTGTTCACAACGTACCGGGCGCTCGAGCGGCTCTCCCAGAGTGAGTTCAATCTGGACCGGCTGGAGGCGGCCGCCTTTGCCGCTACCAATCCCGGTCCCACCGAGCTGATCGTACCCTCGACAAGCATGTCCAATGCATCGGCATCACCGGTCGGGGGGAAATCAACAAGCTCGCCGGCCCCACCGATCGGCGGTAGTGAAGCGGAGCATGGTTTGCCACAGAAAAAGGCAGGCAGCCTGGGTGGAGCTGCTGGGAATCCCCGGGCACACCACGGTCCAAAAAAGCATCTCACCTTTCACGACATTGAAAATGAGCGTGGTAAGCCACTGTCCAAGTACGAACGGCATATGCTCATCTTTAACTGGCTGCACACCATCGACGATACGGCGCTCGAGATTGAAAACTGATCCCCGCAGGACGATCTCCTGCGGTCATGCGATTTAGCAGCGTTCCGACTACAGTGAGAAAGGCAGGAAGAAGAAGAAGATACGTGACTGCACAAAATAGTACGAGATTTATTTACAAAATGAAAATGCCTGTTTGCACCCTTCCCCCTTCCTGCTTTTATAAAGAGTCACAAAGTGCATTCGAGTTTGAAGTAGTAGGTTACTTGAAAGGCGTTGCGCGCTGTGGTAACACCTAAGACATATAATAGTGGCGGCCAATATTCCTGGATGGGGAGAGTTTCTTATTTTTCAATGTGACTGATTCCCCCTACTGCTTTGCATATATTAAAATCATTTGGTGTAAGAGTTCCAAAAACATTTACCAGTTGCTTCTTCGGAACATTCTTTAAAATATCGTTTTGGTTTTTTCTAATCAAATAATGGTGTTCTTGATACATTTGGTAGAAAGGTGGCAAATCGGTAGTGGAACATTTCATCGTTGCTATGGAAGTTTACAACCGGAAAAAAATATATCTTTTAATCAGCTTGGGGAATATTGTCAAGTTGGCTATGGATTTTTGCAACTAGATGTGGAGTGAACGTAACAGCACAGTAAACATTTTTATCTTTTTTTTCAGCTAAGGGAAGAACTATTGAAAACAACTAATATGTTTACAAACTATAAATGATTGGTTGGACTTGATTTAAGAGAAAGTCTAAGTACTGATTTTTTCTTACCAATTTTAAAGGCTATGAATTTCACTCAAGTTTAATGAACATTACAAAATAATATATATTGTTTTAGGCTTGTTACATTCACTCCAAATTTTGTTAAAAAATCCATAGTTATCTTGAACAATTTTTTTTTCTATTCCCCTGAGAAAGTTTGAACAATTGCTGTTCAAACATATTGGGGAAATATGTTTTTTCCCCAATAATGAGATTTCCCTACCCACCGACTGGATGAAGTATTCCGCATCGGGAATCGAACAACTTTACAGCTAATATTCTTTTAAAGGAGCCGTTGCGTCTGTCCAGTCGATCATGGGGCTGCCATTGAATAGGGAAGTTTTAAATCCATCTTATTCTTCAGATAGATTGATTCTTTGAGTTGATTCATACTCAAAGGTTGCATTATGAAGGTTCAGAGTAATAGGTGATAAGAAGTGATCGGAAATTAAAAGCACACACTCATTTGCAGGAACTTTGGAGCATTAAACATTATTTGTATCTTTATACTCTCATTTTGATGGCTTTTGCCCCCAAAAGTGCAATTTCAACATCTGCGTGCAATCAATTGAATACCTCTTTTATAGAAAAAAAAGCATACTGTTATCGTTTTTTTGTTCGTGTCTTACGCATAAGGTTGAAATTCCAACTGCTTTCTCCGCAAATATTTATCTTTTTGAGACGACATTCTGATAATTCCAATGCTCGATTTAAGACCAACTCATTTTATTATACTTAAACAAAAGAGACATAATCGTACAGTCGACTGCTGCTGCTTCATTCCTATGCTACACTACAGCACGATCATCACTCAGTAAACGAGAATCGCTCCAAAATATGATGCCAATTAAGCAAACCGATGAAAAACAGTCAGCTCATCTGGTGTATGTCCTATTGGTGGTTGACTTAAAACTCTCAACATCATTCCACAAACACTATTGTTACAGCTAAACAATTAAAAGACTAAAAATATGACGAAAACATAAAACAAACCAGCCAAACCAAACCAAAAAGGGAACCAATGAGCTGGTCACCCTTCGTTTGGGGGGGTGAGTTGAACCGTACACGCTTGTTTGCTGGTCTAAGATAGTAGTGCCCGTTTAACTGCCGCCACTAGCCAACATGTGCAGAAAATGAAAGAAAACAGAAAATAAATAAAAAGGCATATATTTTAAAATATCTTTTTTCACATACGAATGTGAATGTGCGATATTGTTGCTGAAGACAGTAAACAGCAAGAAGAGAGAACACTCTATTGTTAAACGTACACACAAACACACACATATATATTGATGGCCTGTAGTGCGCGCTGTACGAATCGAATAATGATCAGTTACATTTTCCCGTTGTTACATCGATGTGTCTACTTGTTGTGAAAGTTTACATACACACATCAGAGCCCTTAATTACTGACAATTTGTAATGTCCGAATGTGTGTATTATTTTGCAAATTTTTGTTTATCCCAACTGATGGCGTGCCATTTTTTGATACATACTTCTTTACATTAATAGACTTTAAAATCGATTAGATAGAGCAGATTTCACATTTGATAGTAGCGATGCGTGACAGAGCGACGAAGAATGCGGAGAAATGTTAAGTGGCTTTTTGCTTGAAATGGCATAATTTTAACCAAAACGAACCAAATGAATATTAATACAGGCAGACGCAAATAACAACTTAATTTCTGCAAAGGGAAAACAGTATTGTGCGAATAGAAGAATTTACTGCAAGATAAGGGAAAGCAACACATTAGAGAAAAAGGATAAAAAATAAGATAGTGTGGTCGATGAATAGGAGTGTTTCGATGGCGTTGGTCGTTTTTGGAAGGAGTTCCAAATCCAACTTGAGATAACTATTAAATGTCGTATTGTGTGCTGAAACAAGTTTTACAGGCTAACGTATTAAAAACAATACAACACAAAAACTATCCCTATACTGCAAAATACCATAGTACTGTGTACATAGGAATAAAACTTTAAAATAGAGGACAACAATTCAAACAATAAATTCTTACAACATTCAAATGAAAATCGGATGTGTTTTTCGCTTTATCGCTCTCGGAGAAAAGGAGTGAGATTTTTAATCAATTTATTTTCCATAATTCTGTACGTCGTTCTGTATAAAATAACGCTAGACACACTTTCCCTAGCTCTTTCGCACTCGTCCGGATATTGTTGCAGCTTGTTTTTTGTTTTGTTTTTAGGTCCTAACATCCTTCTCACCGTAATACTTTGTATTGTTGCAGCCACTTTCTGCTATTACAACTTTTTCAGCGAACGCATAAAACAACTATCACTGTCGGGCACATGTTGGGTATGGGGCATAAAAGTCACCATGTATGTGTGTGGGACGGAACTTCGTTCCCGTATCATTTTCATCATACACACCAGGAATGTGTTACCAACCAGTGGAGGAGATTCTAATACACTTAGGCAAGAGGAAAAAAAAGGACAGTCTCATAATTTTAGTAAAACCAGTACGTTGAGTTTAATTCTGCAAAACGGACGATTTCGCATACTAATGGAATAGAGAGAAACAATCCGGATGTCTAATAAACCCGCGACTTGACCGTTTGCAGCTGATTGTTCTTCTCCCTCCCGAATACAGGAGGATTTTTAATTGACATTTTTATCCGACGCGGGGGGTGAGGTAAACTTAGTTACATTCAAATACTTTCTTCGTGTGAATGCGCTGTTTCTTTACACAATTTGAAATACAGAAAGGCCACTGTTAATATCTAACGCGTTAAAATACATGCACTGCTGCTGCTGCTGCTGCTTCAATGTGTGGAATAACAAATATTTTTCTTTAAATATAACATTTTACTGTAAAAGTTATTATAAAAATGCAACTTTTCAACCACTTTCTTTTTCGCTCTCGAATAAGTAGAAGCAGGATTAGAAATGTTAAAACAAAATATTACAGTTACATACTCCTAACAATGGCCCCTTTCCCTGTACCATTTACTTTTGAGGGAACCTACTTTTGCTTCTTATATGTTCCGTTTTAAAAAGGGGGTAGGGATTAAAATTAATTCAATCGTTTTTTTTACTAAATACTGGAATGTCTCTTAGGCTATACTAATAACGCTCTACTAATAGATTCCATTGATCGTCAGATTCATTCGGTGTAAATGTACTGCGTGTGTGTACTGCTGATTTCGATGTCGCTTGGTAAAGTATTTACAGGTTAGATTCTTGTGTTACACAGGGTCTTTACAGTACCTGACCTGATTTTGATAAGAAACAGTCCAGTGTCCGGAATGCTAGCATTATGCATAATAAACATACACGAAGAGGGAAAAACCATGAGTAAAGAAAACAAACGGTTTTTTCCCTTAAAAATTCATCAACTTAAACTTTTTGCTTGTAGGCGCTGTACAACATACTAAAGCAAAGGCATATCTGCAAACGATGTGTGATCTTTGCAGCGCTTAACTTGTCCAATAAATGCAACAGTTTCTTACTCACGATTTTTGCAGTGCACATTTTTTTTTGACATTACAATCATTTTCAATAAAGTGCATTCGTTTTCGATATGAAAATTTCGTCCGTGCGACTTGTAGAACAGTGTTGGATTCTTTTGGTTGGCAGAATGGCTGTATCTGAAGTAAACCGGGAGTATGTTTCACTTTTGCCTGTTTAAGCACTATCTCCTTCCCCTTCTAGCAATTGCTGTGGCGTGCTCCACGCATTAGCGGCACCAGCAGCGACGGTGGACCGGCCTGCCGCAGGAAGGGATGGGCAAGCAGTTCCGCGGCCGTCGCACGCTGTACTGGATCCCGTACCAGCATACGGTCGAGGAAGTTCTGCAGCCGGCTCGACACTTTGTGAGAGTTTTTCAGCTTTGGCGGTGGCATGTCACGGATACGTCGCATCGCTTGCAACGGTGGCTCGTTGAAGAACGGTGGCTCACCGTCAATCATCTCGATCACCATGATACCGAGCGACCATATGTCAACCTCGGGCCCGTACGGCAATCGGGAGATCACCTCCGGTGACATCCAGTACGGTGTGCCGACGAGGGATTTGCGTTTCGGCAGCTCTTGCGACACTTGCGCACAGAAGCCAAAGTCGGACAGTTTGACGCGCCCGTCCGAAGCGAGCAGAATCGAGTCGGACTTAATGTCCCGATGGATGACACCCTGGGCGTGGGAATGGGAGAAGAACGGATGCATTAATGTTCTGTTCCGAGTTAAAGAAAGGCAATTAATGCTTACCTGTGAATGAAGATAGGACAACGCTTTCAGGCACTGTTTGCAGACGGTTGCAATTTGCTCCTCGTCCATGCGCGAGTGTGTCACAATGTCGGTCAGTGCACCGCCCTCCAAAAACTCCATCACCACCCACAGCTCATCGTTCACCAGGAAGCTGCTGTACGTTTCCACAATGTTCGGATGATGGTAGTCACGCATGATAACAACCTCGTTGAAAAGCAGTTCTCGACGCTGTTGCTTCCTAAGGTCCATCTGCTTAACTGCCACCTGACGTCCTGTTTGAGGGTGTACAAAATGGAAAGTGATTAATAAAAGCAATCCAACAGTCAGATTTGCCTATCGAAACCGTACCGGTTGATTTGTCCGTCGCAATGCACACCGTGCCGGTAGACCCTTCCCCGATTTTGGTGTAATTTTCCAAGTTTTCACGCGGATCTCCGGCCGACACCACCATCTGCAGCGCTGCTCGGAACTGGAAAATCGAATTTGAATGGGAAACAAATCGATATTCAATTAAAATTGCGTTCATAAAAAAAAACAACAAAGCCATATGTGCCTACCTGTTCGTGGGTTAGTCTTTGCTCCGTTTTCACCGGTGGCTGCTGTTGGCTCTGACCACTCTGCGTGGTGGACGCGGTACTTTGCGCGACGGATACATTTCCCCCACTGGAGCTAGAGGCTCGCGAGTTGCTCTTGGCATTGTTGATGGAGTTATTGTTAAACATGTGGTTCGGATCCGCTGCTACGGCGGCACCACCGGTGGACGACGACGGGGATGGCATTTTCTGATGGTGCACATTCGCATTGTGGTTATGGTGATGATGGTGATTTGGCATCTGATTATTGCCCATCTGTAATGGCGTCGGTTGCATTTGTTGTTGTTGTTGCTGCTGCTGCTGTGTTGGATGATGGTGAGCATGATGATGATGATGAACAGGTGGAGGTGGGTTGTGAAGACCGGACGGGGACAACTGTGAACCTGATGGCTGG
>KB696574.1:0-11571 GCA_000349165.1 Anopheles christyi | reverse complement strand
GCGATTAAAATACATTCGAAATTATCGCTTTAAAACTTGTGACCGGCTTTTGAACACAAAACCAGGAGGTTGTGTATAAAAATGTTAAATAAAAATCATACTTGCTCATACTCATTTAATGCTAGATAATAGCGAAGATTAGCGTTTGAGTAAATAATCAACTACTGTCCGCTAGTTTTCTACCCACCACGTGTACAAACATGAAAGCATGGCTTCTATTTGTACAAAGAAACTAAAGTAACAAGTTTTATTATTAGTTACATGCATTCAATTACCATCGACAAATAACATAATATTTACGTTCAATAAATGTCTGTTTTTTAACTCATTTTTACCTGTAACAATGGCTTTTATTCTACAAAAAACAAACAATCCAAAACCAACTAAAGGTTCTACACGACTAAAGGTTCTACACATGTCACGAAACAAATGTACAACAATGGTCTCATTCCTCTCCCTTTTAAAAAGGTGAATCTCCAACAAAGGTTGCGATGTGGTGGTATGCTCAATTGCACATTATTACCAAAACAAACTATATGTAATCATCTACGTTTGTCATCGTTGTTCTTACATTTCTCAACACATCGGACAACAGGAGGCAGGTGCGGCGGCAAAGTTCTTCTCTTTCAAGTCATTGTCAAAATATTCAAATAGAGCTAATTTGGAATTGTCTTTTTTTCGCATTCGTTTGCAACACATTATATCAATCACAACATCACGTGCCGCAGTTTACCGTTTGGCTTCGTTACCTTTCGCTTCTAGAAATGTATGGTCACTTCCGGTAGATAAAAACGAACTGAATGAGGACAGTACCTATCATCAGTCCCTCGATCATATTCTGCAGTACGGAAGGAAACGATCATTGATCACCGATAAACAGCCCCGACATTTATGCCTTCAATCATTCTGAGATAAACTATTTGGCCTGATCTAATGAAGCCAATACACTAACCGCACACACTCCGCTTGGACAAATATACACATTTTTAGAGCAAAATTGAATTACCCTAATTGAGTAATCCCATACAGCACACCACCAATTGGCACTTACTTTTTAGCTATTCTTCTAGATCCTTTAGCAGTGACGAAGTGCAGGATGACTCTCACGGAGTCTGAATAAACTGAATTCTCTTCTTGTTTTCTACAACTAACACACGATTGCAAAACTTTCTCTAAACTTTAAAATGATAAGTTTATCAACTTAACACGGAAGATGAATGACCAATAAATCACAGTTTCTTATACCACAAAATAAATTCTCAATACACGATAAATATTCGATAATTCATTGATCGTCTGTTGTATTGATCGTCCCTACGTAAATTAACCTCACCAATGCTAACACATCTATAAGCGATATCGTTTTAGCTATAAGCGATATCGTTTTAGCTTGTTGAAATTAAGAACAACACGATCACTACTGCACGGTGTCGCTGTCATAAAACGACTAAATTCATGCGGGTAGCACAGGAGCAGATTGTCGCATTAGAGGATTTATCAATTGGAAAACTGCTCGCTACGGTGAATGATAAATAGTACAACACTCACGCAATTCCACACAGTAACGATGGCAGCGCGGGCAGGTATGGCTTGCGACCCGAGAATCATCAGCGTTGTCGTGACCGTTATTGCCATCGTACGTTTTACCAGAACGCTACCTCCGCCGCAGCATAAACACTAGCTAACCCCTTCCCAGCTCGACCCCTTCGCAATACGAAACGGTAGCGTTTAGTAGTCGCATCACTAGCGTACCCCAGAATTGTTTGCTGGCAACATTTTGCGGCTTGCCCGTTCTCTACCGTATAAAGCCATACGTGTATGCGTACCTTTGTGTACGGAAGCGCGTGAGTTTGCACTGAGCGTTTGTTTTAGCTTGCACCTATTCCAGCTGGTTTTGTTATCACATAATTTAAGCTTACTACTTTTAGACCTTGCCACCCTTTTACCTTGCACAAGCAATCTCGATCTTGTGCTCCCCAGTTACGCCATCTCCCTAATTCCGCACGACAATGTGCAACCCGATCAATCGTAGACAATAGCAGTTATTACATTATCACACTTGAACCGTTGCAACGGCCTAACTAACCTGTAAAATCCCACGAGCCAAGTGTATCTACGTCGAATCATTTGACGGTGCCTGCTCCATCCAAATTTTTGCTATGAGCATTCTGAACAGTGCACAATTGTTGGCATCCAATTTTCTCTCACACAACTGATATTGCCACGTGTTCTAGCGATGCGACTATAGTAATGACGTAGATTGCACCGAAATATTAAATAAAAACTGCTTCTGTTAAGTAACGGATTTTGCTTTTATGAGGAAGTTCACATACGAATGTTGTCAATATAGGTTAACTTATTTGCTACACTATTTTCACAATCTAATTTTTTCCATACTTTCACCATTGTACGGTCATTTCTCTCGTTTTGTATACAAATAAAGTATCTTCTCTATTTCAAGTTCTCTTTATTCGCCAACGTCTTTGATTTCTGTTATTATAATTATCGCTTTGTTCGTTTTGTTTTATGTACCTTGAACGCCACATACATTATGATCCATTCTATTTTCCGATTTATGTTCATAGTATTCAAGCATTCAACTTTTAGTTTTATTTGTTCCACAATAATCCTTCTTTCAATTCTTATCCGTCATGTACTGGGAATTTATATTTTCTTTTTTCCTCGATCGTTTGCCTAACATTTCAGTACGTTCGACAAAATAATGCAGCACACCTGTACACTGTTTATAGTACATAAGTTGAGATTGATTGATTTGTCAAGGTGGCATACAGTTAAAACCCAATCAATTTGGTGCACTTTCTGCTACACCACAGAAAAATGTAAAGCTAATGTTTACATCTGACTCTTATTATGAAGAATGCAACCGAAACAAATCAAATATATCTTTTCAACATTATAGACATTAAAAAACAAAATACGTTACATAAAAACAAAAATTAAGCATATTTTTAGATGATAGGATTCTATACATAAATGTCAATGCAAGCATCTAATCAACGAGTTATTAGAGCCTGAAGTGAATTTGGATACTGATTCTTTCCGGTCATTTCGCGTTTTTCCTTTTTTTTGCAAAGTTGAACAAATATTATTATGCTGCTGGTACTGCATTTATCAGAGCCTGAAGTTTACTTCCGTTCCCTATTTATAGATTGATTAAAAACATGTTCTCTTGGAGCGTGCTAGACTTCATCCTGTTCACTTTTAATCCATTTTCTCCATTTTCTCCATCGTTCACAATTGCGATTCACTGCTAACATTTATTTAATTTAAAAATAAAATCAAATCAAATTTACTACGCCTTTGGGAAATATAAACACAATCCTGTATTTTTTCGCATCATACCTCAGGTCATATCCGCATCTCTTTTTCAGCTTCCAGCTAGCTCAGCTTAGATCCTAAGATGGCTAGACCTCAGCGAAATGTGTACAAAATATATAACCTAACTCTAAAAACTAACAAATTTTCTTTTTACTTAGGGAGCACGAGCTATGAAATAAAATAAGTTCAACAATAATTACCTACTTCGTAACGACTGCAAATGAGTCTATCGCCATGACCAGAGAGAAGCAACAGTTGTAATAGGTCAGATAGCTGACATCGATTAACGTCGTGTGTACTTTCGAAGCAATCTGGGCATATCTGGAAGAAAATCGTCTAGTCCAGTGATCGGTAAAGTACGGCTCGCATGCCGCATGCGACTTTTTAGCTTTCGGTTTGCGGTTTGTTAAAACAAATGGTTAACAATACTTTTTGAGTCATTGGAAGTTTCGTAACCAGCCATGAACAACCAAGCTGTTTAACAGCTTTTAAAGTAAAAAAAGTTCGATAGTAGATAGATCGTAGATACATCATATAAATGGGTTATACCGAAAACATATTAAGTGACGTTATTGCTACCGGTCTAACATTTAAATTCTGCTGCTAGGCCAGTCAAGAGAGATTGAGATAGAGAGATAGATTCCAATTTGCCTGAAAGCATTTAAAGCATTCCGGCATGAAGTTTACCGACCACTGGTCTAGGCGAGCAAATAAATCTGGAGATTTCTATTACTATAATTTTTTAACAGCCCTCACAGCATTGATCATCAAAAATAAAAATCGTTTCCCGGTTTAAATTAAGAGTCGTTAGCTTAGAGTAGTTAAAACGCTCGGAGCTCATGACATAAAAAGTCGGAGAAATTACCGAAGAATAATGTACTGTACTAAGGTTTCGAATGAAACTACCCACAATGTTAATCGATGTCATATAACTCGCGTATGCACTATATTATTACAGTAAACTACACCACTGACGCAGGATACATTCGTCCTTTTCATTTGCACATTGTATAAAATCTACTTTACACGAAAGTTACTGCCGGAGCAACATATCCTACACTCACTCGGTAACCCTGCTTACAGCTTTGGATTATCGAACAACGGGCCTCTCGTAACGGTGATGTCGTCGTAAGGTTGCTTCTGTGAGATTTCCAATGCTTTAAACTTTTTCAGCACCAGAAGCGAATAGAATTTTTGAGCAGCCTGTGGAAAAATAAAGACGAATATAAATAAATGACACGAACACAACACGAATTTTAAATGTATGTATAATATTTTCATTATATTCCGAAAACATACCTGTTTTTTGTTGTTTCTATGCGTCATTTCGGACAGCATCATGTGTTCAGCTTTCAATAATCTTGACTTTACGGAGAGGAACATTTGCGCCGCACGTTTATTTAGCACACGCTCCTCAAACTGCTCGATCGTTTCATCGACTTGTTGCTCCTCGTTAGGATGTGTCTGTTGAGAGTATACAAATCAATTAAATGTCCCTGATAGTTTGCGGAGAATTCAGTTATGCTGAAATAAACTACTCTACTTACAGCGCCTACCGAAGGTGGGAACTCATAGTCTCCGTTCCAATCATTTGCTATTTCTTCAGAGGTATTTCCATCGAAGCCCATGTTCGAAAATCCTTCCATTCCGGGTTCATTAAGAATAGAGGAAACTTGGTCGGCTGGTAGGTTTGGAATTTGGTCGATATTTTCCAGCGAGGCATGGTGAGGAGTCATTCCGCCATGGTCTAGGCCGTGCGGAGTCATACCACCCCCAAGGTCGCCATGCTGTAATCCAGCCGGCGTAAGACCACCGTGGTGCAGATCACTTGGTGTCAAACCACCATGTGAAAGTCCCACTGGCGTTAGCTCTCCACCATGACCCAATCCCGACGGTGTCAAACAACCGTGATCAAGCTGACCCGGGGTCATCGGAATGTTAGGTAAACCTGGGGTAGGTGACATTAAATGACTCTGGTGATTTGGACTGGTCAAATTACTTAGTCCCGGTGTAGCAGGGGGTGGCATGAAGGAGGAAGATTGTGTTGCGTCTGCGGCCATTCCGTCCTCACGCATCTCTATCGAAACTGGAGTCGGAGGTGGCATCTCACCAGGAGCGTTCCGTAACTGGTCACTCGCCGAAAGCTCCAAAATGTTTTGGTTTGGTACTGCTTCCGGCTGTTGTTTCCTCTTTCTGCCACGCTTCGATGCCACGGGGGTTGGAGATTCCGCACGTTCCACCGGCAACTCTACCCCAAGCACATCTAACGGAGCAAGTACCGCAAAGTCTTCGATACCAATCGATCGGGACGTAAGATGGCGCTGATAATTTTTAAACAAACATCGCGCTGGAATGTCGCGCGAAGGTAAAGCAAACAGCTTTTCTACTCCGCCCGTTTCCTTCCAATACATTAGTCGCTTTGTCGGCGGCGCCAAGTCCAGTGTCGTTACAATGTCAGACGTGTTGGCCAGCTGACTCTTCATCTCTTCACCGGATATGTTTTTCACTTCGTCTACGATTAACTTTCGTTTTCGTTTCGACTTTGTTGTTCCTTTAAGGGCTGTTGCATCGACTGGTGCAAGGGCAAAGCTTTCCTCTTCGTTATTTAATAACGTTGTTTGATCCGGAAGGCCATCGTTGCCACCCATACCTTCGTCACCTTCTTCTCCATTATGGGTTATAGGAAGGCCGGTTTCTGGATGTAATTGGTGACCCTCTGAACCCATCGTATCCTTACTCGTACCAGGTTGCGGTTCACCATCAACCAACGCATTATTAATCAAAGGCGATGCTGGCCGAGAATTATCTGTGCTGGGTGCGGGTGATGGCGCACCACCCATATCGAAGTGATCATCATCATCATCATCCGAATCATCTCCTCGTCGTTGAGTATCTGCGGTAGGAAGTTCGGGTTCTGGGGCGAGGGGAGCATCTGCGAATATGTCACCTTCGAACAATCCGGCAGCGGGCTCTGTGAAAATGATGAATATGGGTATTTTATTATTATTATTTACTTTAATTTGCAAGAGCAGGATCTGATTCATCGATGAATACAGCCATACTTACGGCCACCAAAATCCTCATCCCCAAAGTTATCATCGTCTCCATGGGGATGGTGTGGATCGATGGAATCTAAAAGAGATCGAGAAGTCCCTGGCATTGGCTCTTTATCCTGTTCCAAATCGGGAGGCCGTGTTACTGTATCTGTAAACAAGTCGTCCTAGACAAATAAATACAAAGCGTAATCAATGCTCGACTCGTGTTGATAGCTAGGAAATAAACAAATAAGAAACTAATTTTATATCCAAAAACGTTTGAATAGAAACAGAAAACTTTTTTTTTGCATTATACAGAACATTTCTTACAACTACATACAGATTTATTTTATAATTAATTGGGTGGGTCAGTAATGAGAAAATGTAAAATAATTTATTTTTTATTTTTTCATTGACAAAAATGGTAAAAAAATATATTTCATACGCATTACAGCCTTTTGAAAACGTAATAATAAACTGTTTATCACATTGACATCCATTACCAAATTTGAAAATGTTGATGGTTTTTCACCATCGTACTTTTGGATCACACAATTATTTTAATTTGTTACATATAAACAATTGATTACAAACATCAACCTGTATGCACAAATCGTCAATTATGTGTCAATAACCGGTGATTTGAGAGGCAGCCAACGTGTTAAACAAATATATGAAAAAAAGCAAAGAAGAATAAAGGACTTATAAATTATAAAGAATTCTCGAATGAAAAAATAGCTCAATAAATCAATTTGACGTCAGCCTGATTTTGATCAAATCTAGCATTTTTGGTAAGTGACGTTACATTCAATTTTTTGTGTTCAACTATGGGCCAGCGTTTCATCTGCTTCGTTTAGGTTCTGCTTACTTACTAAATAATCGTTCCAGCGGCCTTCGGTACCATTTTGCGAGGCAGTGGTAGAACCGCCACAACCAACAGCACCAACTTGAGAAGCATGCGAAGGAGACTCAGGCGGGCTTGAGTGCATTTCATGTTGCCCGGCATCGACCGTCTCGGTTGATTCCGGGCCAACGCACTGCCGATGCCGTCGTCGATCTTGTTGCTCTTCCTGGTGTGCATCGTCCGGTTCAGGCGTCTGGTTAGCATGCCACCGGGATAGCAAAGAAAACACAAAAATGTGTTTGTGTGTGTCGCATTTTGTTTGCGAAAAGTAGACAAAGTTTAAACAACTCTAGAGGCAAATAACACGTATTTTGGCAATTAGCGAAAGTCCATCGATTGTTCGTTAACAAAATTAATTGAAAATTATGAGTAATGAACTGAATAAAATGAACTTAATATGATACGCCGAAATGTACCGATAAACTAAGAATTACTTAGCAAATCATACATTAATTAAATTGGTTTTACCATACCACTAACGTTAACATTTTTCTTGTCTTGTTCACGCATACATCTTGTAAATCTTGCGCACAATCTCTACCACGAAAAAGGCAGCAAAACAAATAACGAATGTTATTTATAAATTCTAAGTAAGAAGCAAAGCCCATAAAGGAGATGAAGAGGCCCTTGCAATATCTCAAAAGATTAACATACAAGTTTTAAACTGAATTTTGCCACCGTTGAAAATGGTGTTAAAGACGTTCAAGAATGTCCAAACAATTTATGTTTTTTAATCACATTCACGACAGCGCTGAACGCTTTGAAAAACATAGGCATACTAAAGCAAACCCTTAATGCACACATACATTAGTAAACGGAAAAACAATAATTTCAACTCAACAATGCAATTAAGCTGTTGAGCAAAAAAACCTTAATAATTTAGAAAACCAAATCAAATCACGCTTAACGGGTAAATATAAATATTTGTCATAGCCTCGATTATTTCCATTTCGTTCCCTAATATCTACCCCACTGCTTAAAGTTGAACTTGAATAAACATTGGTGATAGCTACCTCCATTTGATCGTCCATACGATCACGAACCATATCCGGTGCATCGTCGAAGCCCATATCACCAAAACCATCGTCGTGTATGTTTAGTGGAAGTGTGCCATAATCTTCGCGCATCGTAATCTCATCTGCCCGGGATTGATTTATAGAGAAATGAGCTTCGATATCAACATCATTCAATTCCGGGAGCGGTGTATCGAAGTCATGAAACACCTCCGGAAGCGTAATCGCGTTGACAGCTGCCTCTCTGTGTTCTTCGGGAAGGTCTACCATGCCAGGACGAAAAGCCATCTACAAACAGAACGTAATGTTACTTCAATACCTTGTTTATAACTAAGTCATTTCTTACCTTGATTTTGACGAATGCTTCGTTACAATCCGCTAGCAGATATTTGGCTTTCCGGGCGTAAATACGAACAACTCCCAGCAGCAGATGGCCGGAAGTACGCAGCGCTAACTTCACCTTTGGCTGCATGATACCGTCCACGCTCTGCTCGATGTTAGTTTCAAAAACGTGGGCCTTCGTGATTTTTTTGTCCCAATGGGCTGCCAGCCAGATCCGGGCCAAAGGACCCTTCTTGGCCAGCACGATGTGAGCATAAAACATGATGCAGCTTTAACAATTCTTGTTTCCGCCACTAACCGTCAGTTTAATGATTTTCTTTCACTATCGTTCGTAATCGTTCTCCAGAGCTCTTCAAGGGATTGTATGAAATAGGTTGAATTTTTATCTTAGCCGACCTCATCGGTCTTCACGGGCGGGAAACGCCTCCAATAAGGTTTAGTAAACAAACTACTGTTCCAGCAGTAACCCAGCACCACACCGCTATAGACTTTAGGAGGTTGTTTTCGTTTTTGCCTCAATCATAAAATGACATTTAACAATGTCGTGTACGATGCGCGTACACACAACGGAACCTCTTCAAACAGGGGCTTTTTCGTCACGCACACTTCCGCGCTTTCATCTACAACACGAAGCCGTTACACATCGATCATACGCACACTTCTGCACGTTGGTCTATCGCCACAAAAAACCGCAGCCTTCGAAGCATCCAGCAACTTTCTTCAGCGGCGATGACGCCTCCTTTAAAACACTTTTTTTGGCGCACTAACGATGATAACACAATGCCATCTGCACTTTTTTCACATAGAAGCACAGGTTTCTGGCCAGAATCTACAACCACGATGCATGAAACTGATCACTTTCAGGCAAATACACCTTAATTAGGCCAATTGGCGCCTCGCTACAGGATGCCAGAACTCGTACGCATTATTTCGAGCCAATTGAGAAATGTGAACTGCAACTAACAACTTTCCGATGCACTTTCTATCTTAATGTACTGTTAAAATGCATTTGTTCAAGTATTTTGGAGATTTAACAGAGCATTTTTCGATTTTTCCAACACACAACACCCACAGCAAACATTTCTTCGTCAGCAAGCCATCTACATGTTTCTCCAAGACGATAGTAGCGCCACGGTGGAGAAAATTCATGTCACTCACACATTTTTACTTTTTAAATGCGTTATGCTGTAAGCAAACTCGTCGCCGTTATAGATAAGGGCACTGATTTATTTCGACTTGAACGACGCACTGAAATATTGTTTAACTTTAGCACAAAGATCAATTTTGGCAATCGATTTGCACTTCGTGTGCTTTTCCGCTGTTATGTGTTGATTGTGATAACTAACTTGAAATGCTTTCTGTAGGTTTGAATGAAGTGAATGCTATTCATAATATTCTAAGAAAACGTATATAGGTATCATGTTTCTACATAACTTCCCCATTTATTTATCTATTTATTTTAGTATTACGGTTATGCCGTATGGTCGACACTATTGTCGACGATTAGTGTAGATCGTAGGCATTCACTTCATGCCTACTGACAGAGATAACAATTCAGAAGTTTTTTTTTGTCATATTAAATGCATTCGCAGTGATATCAATTTGTTGGCATATATTTAAGATGTTTGAACATGAGAGTTCTGCTTCAAGGCGACCAGGATATTAAACTAGATGTTTGGAGGTTGTAATTGTAAAATTACTGTAAGCTACACATGTTCAAAGTATTCAGTTGTTTACGTACATAATGACTCTGCTATCTTCAGTCTTGGAGATCTATTTGCAATGTTACTTGAAAATTCCAAAGAGATGTGCGCCACTGGAATACTTACCAAACAATGCTTACGAGTTCAGAAAAACATAATGCGCCGTGTAGCTTACACCTTTTTTCACTTTCATCCTTAATCCGTTCTCTTTATTTTGAACTTTGAATGAAAACAAAACATTATCTAGTGATATTTCCCTTATATTAAAACACTTCTTTTCCTTTTCTGTTTTGATTTTTTAAGCCATCACACAACAAAGCTTCCTGTTTATGCCATCAACTATCGTCCGCACATTTACCGCCGTTCTTTTGGACTGGTTCTTCCCTATCAAATATGCTTGACTAATAATTCAAATGCATAATGATATAAGTTGCACGACTAACCGTTTGGGATGCCAAGATGGGTGTAATCCAATGTTTATAACACCAGCAACAAACAACGCATTGAAACAATATGCGCGGTTGTGGTTGCAACAAAAACATACTCACTATTATTGCATAGAACACAACATCTTCATCTGCAGCATGCATGCGAGAAGAGACGCGGCCCCTGAAGGATGTAGTGCGCCTTTTTTCACCTTTCTACAAACTACGAGATGGATTTGCTCGCAGCACGAAGGGACTGACACTCATCACTAGAATTATATAGTATAATATATTTTCCTGGTATTCTGTTGAAACTTGTATTTGATTCCCTTACATATCATATACATGGTTTGATACACTTCATCATTATTTAGGGAAAACATTTTTCTATTGTTAATTGTTGTTCACTACCAAATTTCTCCCCTCCGGTTGCAAAAGAGAGATTAAAACTCATCACATATTCTTATGTTATGCATATTTTTGTTTGTTCTTACAGTACCGCTCTAATGTCTTAGGCAGATTTTTTTCATTCATGCATTCTGAAATGTGCGAAACACACTCGAGTGTAACAGTAAACAAATTGTCCGCAGCGTTTTGGCATATCTCTACAGTTCACTTAGTCGCATCTATGGAATAAAAAGCACTATTTTTTAAAGGATCTCCAACTTCTAGACAATTAAACATTGCGGTAATTTCACCAAAAAAAAAAAACAAAAGAATAAGTAGAAAAAACAAGCACACTTCATCAACTTTTCTTCTTTACTGCTGCTTAATTCTCTCTATAAAAAATGCACTACAGTGTGACACACT
>KB696573.1:0-11583 GCA_000349165.1 Anopheles christyi | reverse complement strand
TATATATATATATATATATGTATGTATATAGGTATATCATTGGTTGAACAACGGAGTATAATGCGTGTGTATGTGTGTGAGAGAGATAAGCTGTGAGTAAAAATCAAAATGAAAAAAAAAAAATGGTTCCATTACTATGCTCCTCTCCTTACTTAGGGGTGGAAGATGTAACCTAGTATCGTTTAACGGTTTCGGCAGCGGAGGGTTTAGTTTCAGTGTTTTTCTGTTTGCTTCGTGTTTTGTTTGTTTGTTTTTTTTTGTCTAACAACGTTTCGAAAGATAGGTTCTTAGAGTTGTACAACACATCATTGATCGTTTGTTTGCTTTTGCTTTTGCTTTTTCTCTTTAGCCTCCTCTCTCCCTTTTTCTTCTCTCTCTATAAATGCAATCATAATAATCGCTTGGACAATTTGTTTTTTTTTTTGTTACACATTGATACGAGTATGTTTTAAAATATTGTATGCGGTTGTACCAATGAGTATGAGTATATGAGTAGCTTGTTTTGGGGTTCTCTCCCTTTCTCTCTTGCTTTTCGAGTCAATTTCCCTACCGTTTATCAATTTATCATTTAACTGTTTAGGGGTCCAATTGAACCCATCGCATTTTTTTTTTTTTTGCTTCTTCTTGTTCCTAGTAGTAGTTACAGTTGAAAGTGATTGGTGTTTAGCACATTCGCTCCACTAGCTTATGAGATGCTTTGAGTATGTGTAGAGTTGTGTATGTGTGGGTGTGTGTGGGGGTATGTTTTCAGTTGCAATGTTGACTTGTCCTCTCGGGGACACTTGTCTTTCTACCCTCCCTCGAATACTGTGTGTACGCACGCACGCGTTTCTCTTTCCTTTTCTCCTCCTTTTATGGTGGAAGCCACAAGCCAAACTTGCACTAACTGTAAATGGCAATCGGCACACGGTCAGGCGAATACTTCTAAAACCCAGCGTCCTAAATACGGGCGTTTTTCTGTTCACTAAATACGCCTACCGAAACTCACACAGCGGGGCCGGGGATGGGGGGCGCTGGTTCTTACTCGCATCAAACCATCACGAACGCTTCCTCGCCGCAGAACAGGAACGGATACTGATCGATCATCGTCTGCACGATGTCCTCCAAGTACGGGCGCATCGTTTCGAACCGCATCATGTCGGTAAACTCGATCGGCAGCAGCGTTGGCCACCAGCAGATGGCCAGATTTTTACTATCCATACTGTTGAGTTTCGAGTTTTCCGAGACACTACAATAAAAGGGAGAGTGGAGAACGATGAGAACGATTATTAGAACACACCAGCTCGTTCTTCCATTCGTTCGACTGCACCATACCGTACGAAATGCTGAAAGATGTAGCTGAGTATTGCAAAGTTGTTTGGCGGCAACTTGTTCAGCAGCCCGCGGAGGGCGATCAGCCGGCAGCTCCGATCCGTTTTCACCTCCATGTTAAGGCTCGTAATTGATTGGAGCGGCCGCGAGCCGGCAATCTCCTCCAGCTCGCTCATCATTTCCGCACTGAACAGCCCCTTGAGACGCTTCACGAAGAAGTCCTTCAGTGCGGTAGCGACCGCATTGACCGGTATGTCCAGCTTCTCTATATCTACATCCGATTCTGTCAATGTGTAACAAAGTGCGGGGTAAGTATTTTAATCACAATTATTTCTTTTCCTGCTAACTATTAGCTTCCGTTTCTCGTTTCCCTTACCTTCAGCAAACTTCTGATTCAGCAGATCAACGTGCGTACGGTTGCCCGGCACTCGGTAGATACCTTCCGAGTCGAGCCCTTCCTGCTCGATAAATTTGACACACTTCTCCACAAACAGCGGCACAAGCGGCACTTTGTCGGACTGCTTCAGGTTGGCTAGCGAGGACTGCTGCAGGGCGGCGGCGGCAGCAGCAGCAGCGGCCGCTGCAGCACCATTATGCTTCGAGTTTTTGTTCGCAGCCTTGTTGCTACCCCGAACGTCCTTCGACTCCTTGCTGCCCTTGCTAGTGGTGTCGATCTCTTTGCCAAACCAATTTTTCTGCTTCGTAATTAGCTTCTCCCGATCGCTTCCCTTCGGCAGCACGCCAAACTGGGGTTGTAAGAAAGTGAGAAATGAGAAAAAAGGTAACACACACGCAATCAATAATAAATTTTGATTTAAAATCCTATTTTTTCGTAAAGCTACTGTAAACGTTACTCACAATAGGAGAATTATCGCGCGGTGAGGATATGTCAACGCTCGATTCGTCCTGTTCCTGGGACGGTTTGTCCTGCTTTTCCAGCCCGCTGCCCAGATCGTTCTTCAGCTTCTGGTACATGATTGGCATGCCGCCGAGTGGACCGCCGCTCGCACCGACACCGCCCATCATATCACCGGCCGACGAGCCGAACGGGCCGAGCGGTATCTTGGGCGGCTGCACCGGTATGGCGGTGCGCTTTTTGCGATGCCTTTTGTGTGGTTGCGTTTTACGGTTAATCTTCGAGTAGCCATCGTTGGAGCGTTTACGCTCCAGCGAGCTGGAATCACTTTCCGAGTCGGAGTTTTCTTGTATGTTGAAGACTAAAAAATAAAAATAAAATAAGTAAGGACGACAAGAAATTAAAAAAAAAAACAAACGGTTTTACTTACTCTGCTCCTTCTCTCTTCGCTGTCGCAGTTTGGTTTTGTGCGTACCCATCTCGGAACCACCTGAACTGTCCGCTCCGCCTCCACCACCTCGCCCACCATGGTTGGCACCGGGACCGCCCGAGAAGGTGGTAAATAATTGACTCGCCACATTGTTGACCGCATCGCTAAACGCATCATTAATCTGCTCGTACCCGGCCTCGTCTTCGTACTCCTCACTGTCGTCCTCCGGTGCAGCCAGCGGTGCATGCTCGAGCTGGGCCTGCTGCTGCTGCAGCAGCTTCTTCGCCTTCTTCTTCTCCTTCTCTGTCATCGGCACCAGGCCGGCGTTACCGGTCGAGGCGCCCCCGTCGCCACCGGCACCGGCTCCCCCACCGCCGCCAATGTTCATCCGGGCGATCGCTTCGTTCACGATCGCAAAGCTTTTCAGATTCAGCTTGCCGGGCTGCTTCAGCGTTTGACTAGGTCCTTTCGGGCGTATCTTTTTGGCGAACGACGACTGGTTCGGTCGGCGGCCGGTCGTGAAGGCGTGATGTGCGTTCATATTTTTCCACAGATCTTCGCTCTGCTTGTTGTCCTGCTTCTGGATGAGAAACCCATCGTCTATCCAGCCTGTGCATACAAAAGCAGGAGCAAACAAGATTATGTTAATGCAATGGTTTTCAAATGGTATGGTACTTAAAAGATAACAAAGGGAGCTATAGCTACTTTTTTTGACAATTAACACGTTGGACTTTAGTTTGGTTTTAACAGGGTTTCCCAAGATTTTTTTGAAATTTTCCATAGGTTTTTTTTTTGTTAGCAACTTGCCAAAAATGAAGGGTTGAAAAAAAAAAGATTATTCGTGGGATGGCTTAAACACATTAAAAAGTAAAAAAAGCCGGGGAAACCCTGCAAATTAAACAATACATGCACAAAACACAACGGTACTTTACAACGAAGCAGACAACACAAGGTTTGGTAAAAGTGTGGTACAACAACAACAACAACAAGTAACGTGCAATTCACAGCATGGCTGTGACGGTGAAGATATAAATATCAACCTGAGTCGTATGTGTTGATCGAGTCCTTGGATCCGCTGACGTCAGCTGCCATGTACGAAAATGGATAGAAAATGGATAGTTTTGTAACAAGTGGTTTTGTTTTACGAGTACGCGCATTGCACCATAGAATGTTTTAGAAGCAAAAAGAAAAATAGATAGTAAAGATTTTAATTGTTAGCAATGTCACCACTTTTGCACTATAATCCGGTGCATTTGTTCTAAATTCCGCTTCTTCTCTTTCACAACGTATCGATAGGTTGCGTCTACTTACAGTTGATCTCCTCCAGGCTCGACTGCGACTGGGAAACCGTGTCGGCTTTCAGCTGCCGCAGTATCGA
The DNA here is from genome assembly GCA_000349165.1 of Anopheles christyi. Classification (NCBI taxonomy): domain Eukaryota; kingdom Metazoa; phylum Arthropoda; class Insecta; order Diptera; family Culicidae; genus Anopheles; species Anopheles christyi. The sequence goes on along the minus strand of KB696573.1, from coordinate 7,608 downwards.
CGCCGGTATGAGCAGATGGTCTGGCGGTGCCGGTTCGGGCGGTGTCGTCGGCGGCGGATAAATCTGGAAGCCCTGGTTGCTGCCACCCTTGTCAAAGTCGCTGCTATCCTCGTAGTAGTACATGCTGCTGTGCTGCTGCTGGTGCTGCTGCTGCGACTGCGCCTGTTGCTTCAGACTGTCGAGATCATCCAGCGAGTTGATCGACCGGTTGTCGAACAGCTGCTGCGAGATCTTCTGATGATGTTGGCCACCGTGCTGCGGCAGATGGGCGAGCGTTTGCTGCTGCTGCTGCGCCTGGGCATGGTGCGAATGGTGCTGCGGTTGTCCTCCGATTCCGCCCCGGTACGTGGTGGCCGAACCGTTGATGAGGTAGCTTTCGTACCGTGGCGGTGGTTGCGGCACCTGCTGCTGATGGTGATGGTGCATCGAGTGTTCCATCGTGCCCTCGCCCGAATCAATCGTCAGCGGTTCCTCCAGATTGAACGCATGCTCAATCTCCGGCTTTTTGTCCCACACCTCCTTCAGGAAGGGTGCAAACGAGGCAAACTTAAACTGGCCCTCGTCGTCCGAGCCGGTAGCAAAGTGAGCCCGCAGTTTGTCCGCGATCCCATTGCCCTCGGTAATGAGCAGCTGGGATAGCTCACTGTTGAAAAATGCATTCACACCGCCCTGCTCGGACACGGCCACGATCTGCATCGGCAGGTTGGGAATGTTGAGCGAGAAGGCGCTCAGCGTCGACAGGGACGCTTTGCGCTTGCTCGAGTACAGCAGTATGAAGCCGTGTATCAGATCGTCCCGGAACGCGTTCGCCCCATGATAGGAGGAGAGGATCAGCTCGACCCGCCGCTTCGAATCGCCAAGGAACATCTCGAAGATGATATTGCGCTCCCCGGCACTGATGCACGACTGCTCCAGCATCATCGAGCTGAGAATGTTCTCGATGGAGAACGGGTCACCGCAAAAGATCGACATGATGATGCGGAGGTCGGGCAGCTCGTGCAGTGCCAGCCCGTACTTCAGATCCTCGAACGGAATGGAGTCGATCACGCTATTCAGCGTCGTGTTGATAAACTTCGTCTGCTGCTGGGAAATGTAGAACTCGTTCTCGTCGATAAACACGCAGTGCAGCTTCTCTGCCAGCGACTGCCCGTCCGCCTGTAGCTGGTGCAGCGTGTTCTGGCTGTTCTTCTCGTCGCTCATGAACACGATGTGCAGGTTGTTGACGCTGTCCTTAAAGTCCAGATTGTCCACCAGCAGCCGGTCGAGCACCTCGTACACGTACTGGAACGTTTGCCGGTTGGAGTAGCAGCAGATCAGCCCCTTGCACTGCAGCTCGAACGAGAACGAATCGTTGTCGCGGTTGATCGTCTCAATGTTCAGCCCGTACACCTGCCCGTCCACGATGTATTCACCGTTGTCGTTGCAGTTCTGGTGTATCTTATCGATGAAATCGTTCGCAATGTAGTCCAGCCCGATCACTATCAGGTTCAGCTGCAGCTGGCCATCCTTCTGGGCAAACCGTGGATTCGGCAGACTGCATATTTGAGAAAGGGAGGAAAAAATGTGTTAATAAAAACAAAAACTTCGGCTTCATTTTGGATATTTTACTTTTGGTTCGAGATCAGTATTCGCTCGATCAGCGCATCCATACAGTTGGGAAAGGCGGGACAGTGCTCCCGGATTGGGCAGTGGACGAAACCGAGATGCTGAAACAGCATCACCTTCCGGTCCTGGTCGAGCCGGTCGAGCAGCTTGTACCGCAGATCCTCCTGCAGCACGTCCGTTATCTCCTTGATGTCGTTCTGCGTGATCGTACCGGACGGTTCGATGTTTTTGAAGTGATAGAACAGATCGGCATGCTCCATCAGCAGCTCCTGGAAGTTGTGCTTGGCCGTCTCGACCAGCTCCCGCTGATGGTTGTCGTAGATCTGCTGACAGTCGTGCTCGGACAGTGCCTCGAAGCACTCGCGCCCCATAAACAGGACGCGCACCTCCGATAGCTGTTTGCCCGGCGTAACGTAGCCGGTTTCTTCCAGCAACTTTTTGAACTGCTTTTTCCATCTGTGGGGGCGAAACAAGGTCCGGGTTGGTCGTTAGGTTGGCGCATTAGCTTTTGATTGTTTTTGTTGTTGTTGTAATAATTATGGAATTAAAATGTGATCTCGTTGGGTTGTAAAAGATTTTGTTTCTCGTGAATCTACCATCTAACTAACGTACTGGAAATGATTCTGCTTAATGTAATGTACATTTCTGCTATCCAACCATTAAACTGCTTAGTGTGAATTTATGTTCGGATTTTAATAAATTTGTTTATGTATTGGTTTTGCAAAAATGATTTTCCTCCCTTTTACCTCCTGCACTGATGGCAAATGTATGCTTGACTACTGTTTTATGATCTGAATGAGTTTAATCTGTGTGTGTGTGTTACAATACATTTTCATTTCACCATCAAACACAAACCCAACCTGTATGCTGGTATGGTTTTCTATATGAGAGAGTGTACGTATGAGGTTAGTGGAAGTAAAAAAAAATGAAGATGAGGAAAAACAACTGTTCAAATCACCTCTTTGGCATCCTGTTGAAGGCACACAAACGTACAAACACACACACGCCCATACACGTACACGTGCGCGCGTACGTTTTATGGTGCCGTGTTCAGAATTACGGTTCAAAACCCACAATGCAAGCAAAGCCAGCAAAATACGAGAATGGAAATAAAAGAAGAATATTGAAGAATTGCATCAATTGTTTGGTTATCCGTTGTCTTATCTAAAGCATAATGTTTTTGCCTATAGAATGGTAAATGGGTTGTGGTGGGTGTAGCGGAGCGGGGGGGTTTATGAATTGTGTGAATTGTGTGAGAGAGAGGTTCATCTTATTTGCAGCATAAGTTCAAATGGGGAGGGTTGTTTTTTTGTTCAGAAGTTATAATTTAGTAATCTCAAAATCACTTCCACAAGAGGCATTGGTAAGTTTCCTTTCTTATGATGCAAATCTGATGGGTGCTTGTAATGTTGTGCAAGGGATATTTGGTGCGTTCAACTCATATAATGACATTTCGACAAACAAACTTATATTACTGTGAATGCATTTTAGAATGTTTAGGCGTGATGCAGATTTTAAATTGTTTAAATTGTTTTACTAAAGTTAGTCAAAATTGTTGAAATTATCAAACGAGAAATAAAATTTTCCAATAGGTTTTAGGTTACATCAAAAGAAAGTGTCAATAAAATTGAACATGTTAGTAAGAAGGGTTTTTTTAATAAGTGACAAAAAAAAACAGAACTAATGTACCTAAAATCTAAATTGGATTAAGGGTATGGGCAAAGCAAATGAAATTGAATCGACGCATAACAAACAAACACACACGCAAGCATTCACTTAGTAACTGAACACTTACTCTAATCGTTTCTGTTCCTGTTGCAGCGCGTTCATGTGATTCTTGAACACCGTTTCCGCCTCGGGCGTCTCTAGTATGTCGAACGGTATCCGGTTCTCGTCCTCCATGTCGCTCATGTCGCTCAGCTCCGCCCAGCTGCCACCGCGCTCGACCGCGTCGAAAAAGTACTGCTCGTAGTCGATATGGTCGCGAAAGTAGCTCCGTATCGAGGCCCAATCGTTGAAGCTGTCCAGCTCCATGTTGATGCTGTTGATGTCCGGCAGCATTTCCTGCAGCACGCACGCGAACGAGTCCATGTAGCTCTGCAGCTTTTTCGACTGGTAGTCCTCGCGCAGCTTCTTGATGTGCCGACGGAAGATGCGCTGGCCCGCCTCCTGTCCGAACAGCTCGAGAAAGTCGATCCACTCCCGGTGGTTGGACAGCTTCTTCGACGAGCTGCTCCAGATCGACCGGTGGTCGGTGATCTGGGTGCGGATCAGGCGCGTCACGTACTCGGTGCTAGAGTTCAGCAGATCGTTCCGCTGCTTGGCCGCCTCCGTGTACGACGGCACCTTTGACCGCTGCTTCGCCTTGTCGATCATCTGCGCTAGCACGATGAACGCCAGATCGATGTTAATGCTCTCGTGGGCGGACGTTTCGACCAGCAGTATCTGGCCCTTGTACTCTTTGCGCGAGCAGATTTTTTCCGCCTCCCGCACGTACAGCTCGTTCGCGTCATCGTTCTTGGTCGTGACGAGCACGACCGGTTTCTTCACCTTCAGGATGTTGTTGATGATCTGCGTCACAAACTCGACCTGCTTCTCGACCGTCCGGTTCGGCACGACGCTCACGTCAAACACGCACACGAACCCGTCGACTAGGAAGCGTCCCTCGGGCAGGACGATCTCCTCGTACTCGTGCTCGATCCCGAGCTGGTTTTTGCAGATGTACTTCAGCTTTTCCTGCGACGGCATACGAATCGAGGCGCACCGCTTAATGTACGGTTCCATCTTGCCCACCTTAAACGGCTGAAAGGTGGCATCGTCCACGAACTCGGTCTGCTCGATCACGCTAAAGTTGTAGTCTACGCCCTCCTCGGACGTTTTGCGCGCCTCGCCCCAATACAGGAAGTGGTCATTGTTTACCACCCGTCCGCTAAAATCCGACTAAAGGGGTGTAGCACAAAAGGAAAAGAAAATTGTCATGAGTGAGAAATACTAACGCTTCACGCTCACTAACTCACCTGGCTCAGCACCGAGATGTGATCGATCGCGTAGTCATCTGTTTTGGGGCGTACGAAACGATTGCACAGGCAGGATTTACCGACACCGAGCTGACCCTTGTCCTTTTCCACTCCCGAAAGACCCACGACCGATACATTGATTTGCTTCATCTTCGCGTCTTGGAACAGACTGCAATTTTATAGCGGTGGTCGGAGTGAGGATCAGTTGCTTTGCCGTTCAAACGCCACTCTATGCCTGGGTGTTTAATGCTTACTGGCTCAGCCGAGATACACCATTGGTGGTTGGGTGGTTAGTTTTGTGCCACGCGTGCACGTATGGACAAGTTGCTCGTTTTGTTTTTAGAATGAATTGACTTAATATAGTTACAATAATAGTCGCCTTTGGACAGCGGAAATGTGATGCAACAGTAGTAGTGGTAGTAGTAGTAGTTGTAGGATTTCCTTACTGCCTCGTCAGTGAGCGGTTAAGCATTGGACAAACGATCTACAATGAAGTAAAAGAAAAGAAAATGTAATTACAACTTTTGCTTTGAATCTTAATTAAACAGACATTTTTTAACATGACATTTATTGTGCAAAATCCACTCATCAACCAAATGACACACGAATGATGTAAAATCTGCTTTTTTCGAAAAGTGACTAATTGGTTATTGCTTAAAACAAGCAAATGACGCGATTAGTATTAATCTGGCGTGCAAAAAAAAAAAACATCACATGCTAAAGTAAGCATACGTCATCCGTCATGCCGTACGCAGCACGCTGGAATGTCACCCGAGAGTAAGCGGGTGCGCTCGGCTGTGTGCTTGTTTTCGTTTCCAGAACAAGCTATTTAAAAGTGCCCACACCCACAATGCACGCCCGCTGCCATATCTCACACCGAGCTTAATTAATGCTCTTACTAAAGTAATCTCTTCAAATACTAGATTAGATCACCAGCGGACGTTTTTCGTTGCGCCTTGCAGTAGATAATGGAAATGCTAAACGTGCCCAAATTTGCTCCCTGATTGGTGCCTGGGTGCCTTATAAACCGCGTACGCACTTGTTTTGTGCAATCAATTGCAAAGTGGGACTAACAAAAAAACAAAAAAAACAGCGAAATCTCATGAAGAAATGGGACCGAGCGATAAACAAGCACGCGCGCGCGCTGGAATGCTGTGCAAATTGGTACACAATATGGTTAATAGTTTGTTAAAAAAAAAAACAAGAAAGAAGGGATAAGAGCAGCACACATGTGACATCAACATGCGGTGATGATGAAGATTTCGCGACGGACACACACAAACACACATACACACACATGGTAGGTAATGGTGCGTGATATGTGATGACTTCATCTGAACAACTTCTGAAGGACGTCACGCTCGTTTCCACCTATCCCCTCGCTCTTTCGGCTCCAGTCTCATGGACTGACGTGAGCTAAACCGTTTTCGGACACAATTCGCTATGGGGCGGGCCCAGCTGTTCGTACAGGCTGGGTGTCGGTGTCGGGTATGAACATGAAACATGAAACGCTATTTGTGTAACGTCTGTACAACACAACAAAACGGCAGGTTATCTACCCCGTAGGCATAAGCAAACGGACTACCTAAAATAATGCAAAATACGTTTGTGTAGCTCAAGTAAATGCAAGTTTGCAAAATTGCGCTCGATTCAGCAAACCAACCATACCTGTATAGCATCAGCATCGCACACACATCGCTTCCGGCTACAAGGCGAGTACAGTAGGTTTGATAGTAGAGACACCGCGCGCACCAGGAGGAGTGATTTTCGTTGGTTTGTTTCTTCCTTTTTTTTTTTGTTGTTGTTGCAATCGCTCACTAGATGGATTTGAGAAAGGCAGCCTGCCTGAATAGTTTACCGTACTGACAGGAGCGGTCTAGTGGTGGTGGCGCAACCACCATGCAATATGCAGCTGGCTGCTTTCGATGGATTGGTGATGCTGGCAATGCACATCTTTACATGATGCCAGCCAGACAGCCAGCCGTGAGCGGGATCTATGCTGATTCTTGTTCTGATTTTGATCGGTTTTTGATTCGGTTGATTGTGGGGTGGTTTCGGTACGACGTTAAGATGCTCTGGTCGGAGAACGCTGTCGAGTAGAAGGACGTGAACGAGAAGGATTAGGAGCTGGTTAATTGGTTGTTAGTTTAGTAAGAAAAGAAAATCCTTGCAAGTTATTTTTTTGTTTGTTCGTGTTCACCGAGCGATGCATTTGAGCATATACAAACACACAGACGCACTCACAGACACTGGTATAAAGTGCACGCAATTAAGTAGACGACGGATAGCAGAAAGATGTGTATCAATTAAATTGGAAAAAGTGGGCAGTACAATCCCTCTAGTTTTTCCACCGGTGCACAGTAGCTATTCTTGGACTGCCTGCTTTTCCCTGCATGTTATGCTGTCTAGCGCCCTCATCTATCTTTTGGAGGTTGTGTGTGTATGTGTGTGCTGCCTATGGCAGCATCTGTGTTCATCGTCCTGGCTAAGGAAAATCAATAAACACATCACCCCTTATAGCGAAATTGGAAAGTTGACCGTGGTGTGCAAGACACATTGAACTGTGTGTATGTGTTGGTGCTATTTTCCCCCTTTTCTACTTTTCTCCGAGCACCTAAAGCTCTCCCCATGGACACCCGAGCAGCAGAGAAGGAAGTCTTTACTGAAATGGACACTCGAACCAGAACCTATGTGGGTGGGTTGGTGATTTTCCACACACTTTACAGCCTTACATTGTATCCTTAGCGGTGGGTTGCCGCTTTACAAACTAAACCGATGGTTACTCGATAGATCGTTCGCCTGCAAAGACAATTGTCAACCGATGACCTCTTCCCTGCTTTCCACCATCCATTACCGTAGCTCTCTCTCTCTCTCTCTCTCTCTCTCTTTTTCTCTTTCCGATCGCACAGGAGGAATGTGCTGGGAGGGGAAAAGTGCATATTTTCCCATCTCCGAGCACACTCATGCATCTGCACCCAGTGGAAAG
>KB696572.1:0-32600 GCA_000349165.1 Anopheles christyi | reverse complement strand
TAAATTTAATCATCTTTGAAATCTTTTTGGATCTGAGTCTCGCAGACGGTAACGCTTATTAGATACAATGAATAAAAGAAGATACAAATTGGCAAGGAATGAAGTCTTTTTTACAACGAACAATTAAATGCTTTTTGTAGTACACGTTTAGGTCAAGGTCTTATTGAAGCAGGTAACCGTTTGCCTATTTTCAATTATTTTTTTCATTTGTTTAATCGCATTAAAAGAACTTTTATGAATAGAATGCTATTTCCTTATTTCATGTCAAGCGATTTTCATTCTTGGAATCCCTGTGGGTTCATATATGGTATTGATCGAGACGGATAGAATACGTAGATGAGACTTGAATTATTTTATTGTATGTCGTTTTCGAAATCTAATTGTCTAAACAATTCATATACAATGACAACAATAGTTTGTCGCTACAAGTGTCATCATGAACACAATCTATCGCAGATATCAGATGCTAGACATTTTATTCAGAGATCCTAAGGAGTTGCACGATCGCACCTGTTTGAAAATGCTTCTATGTTCATTAGTCCTGCTGGATTTAAAATTCACTTATACAGTTTGGTGTTGGTTGGCTCACATCTGCAGTCAAAAGAAAACCTTTTTGCTAATTTCGCCTATTCACACGATATCCTGATGATCGACTCCAAAAAAAGGACAGCTCAGTGCTTTCTTTGTAGCTGGCTTAATTAGTGATGAGGCAGACCTGCTATGCCTTATCGCACCAGCCTCGATGAATCGACGATTTCAATCAGGTTTACAAGAATATTTTATAAGTTTCCATAAACCGACCAGGAACATAAACCATAAAAAATATCTGTAAAAGAAAAGCTTTCGTTTGAAATGTTTGACAGTATTTTCTTGATACTAACACCTAGTATTGTACTCCTTATTAAACTAAAATTAATGAATATTTAGTTGAGAGGTAGAAATTTCACTACAAAATCAATCCGGCAGTTTCGTTTACACTCCTCACAAACAAACTTGACCCAGTTCTTGCCTTGGGCCGTTTCGCAGCCAGTTTACGGTTAGAAACGAGACTCGACACATGGATCGAAAGAAGAACTGTTATCCAAAGAAGAACTGTGATACAGAAGGAAGAGTGTCAGAAGTGTGAAGTCAAAAAACAGGTTCCTCGCTTAAGGTATGGCCGTTCCCAGCTGGTGCAACAACAGATCAACGGTATAACAGAATGACCATCAATGTAGGCATAGGATATGTGAAAGCCATGTTATTTCACTCATTCCCCAATACAACTTTATCCAATTATGAAGCGCTTTTATTTATCCTTATTTTTAATGTCTTTATTTAAGTTATATTTCCTCATGGTCGAATATTGGAAATAAATGTTTAGTAAATGCATTTCCCATTACTTCTCCTGCAAGGTTAGTTGAGTTGGCAGGCCTTAGTCCTCCTTAGGATTCCCAATTTAAAACGTTCTTATCACAAACTTCAGCCCGAAAACCGCAAAAAACAGAACATTACTGTAACAACACAGTTCGCTTCAGCAACGGTCTCAGCAAGTTGGAAACACGCACTTTGTACCTGTAAATAGGGAATAAAAAAGGAGTATATTAATTAAAATAAAATTACTAAAAAAAAATAGTTCTTCGTGCCTTCAAGAACAATCCTTACTTGCGCTTATGCTTGCGTTTCCTCTTTCCTCCTTGCGGCTGTTTCGGCGTTTGCTGCGCTACCGGGTCATCAATCTCGCGGCTATCCTCATTCGATTCGGCCGACTCAGCATCCCTCACACCGGGCGCTTTGTCCAGCTTGGTTATCAGGATCGGGATGGCGGCGGGCGAAAGTTTCGTCGGTTCACCTGCGGTATTAAGACGGAACGGAATTTCGCCCTGTTTCTGGTTGAAAAGGAACGACAGTCCCTGGCCGAGCAGACTGGCGGGTAGATTTGTCGGCAGTGCTTGATAAGGGAAGCTGGCGTCACTAGCGATCGATGGGCTGGCAGATGGAGCCACCGTCGTTGTGCTGGTAAGAGAAGCCGTAGTAGGCGAGGTTGATGAACTCGTTCCAGCAGAAGACGATGAGGATCCCGTGATGCTGCCGTAAGATTCTTCCGAGCTATCGTCTTCGGATTCACCGGTCGCTGCCAGCTGTGACGCGAACAAATCCAACAGGGTCGCTCCGGCTAGGGAGGCGGACGGTGACATTTCTGGCGCAGGAAGGGCAAACATAACACCATCCACCGACACGCGTACATTGGCCGTTCCGTTCTGACGCTGATCAAACACTAGATCGTAGTCATTCTCGAAGCTATCGTCGTAATCACTGTCATCGTCCAGGAAGCTCGAAATGGGCAGGGAATCGATTCGAACCACTGTTAGTACGAGCAGCAGCAAAACTGCTCCCGATCGATGGCCACCCGAATGTTGATTCATGATGCGCCTAACTAAAAACTAAACTCGTCACACCAATACACACCACAGGCAAGGATCACAAAACTAAACTTTTGGAGGAGCGTTTCCACTAACAGATGCTGCTCCGTAGGCAGCCCGTTATAGAGTGAAGGTTCTAGCGATGGACCACAAACGGGCAACCCGGGTGTTTTGGGTTTCGGTGTGAATGTGCGTGTGTGCCTTCCCCGCTCTCTTAAAGAACCCCAGCTCGCTCTTGTGAAAGCGCTTTCTTTGCGTGCCTTTCCATTGGCACTGTAAAATCTTGAATCTCACGTGCAATTCTTCAGTGGATCCGCAGAAGATGGCGGGGAATATTCTGGTTTGCTTATGTACTAGGTTGAGGTTTGGTTCGATTGTTATGTACAGAGCTGAACAGTTGTTGGTCGGGCAAGTATGTTGAAGGATTTAGTAAAATATTTGTGCATGTAAGTAGTCAACAAAGGAAAAAGGATTTACTTTTTTTGTATTATTATTACTAATTATAAGGTTGATACATAAAAAAGTAAACAAACAAACTAATTATAAGTCGAAAATTCTTACAACTCCACAATTTCAATTATGTTTTAACAATAAGTTAAAGTAATTAGTAACTAATTAATATTAAAAAAAGGTAAATAAATTGGAATAATGATAAGATGTTCTACGCGTGAATAATCACAATTATTATCAAAAGTGAGAAATTAAAAAACCATTCATAATTAATCATACAAATTCATGATTTTGATATAATTAATATAACTGATAGAATGGAAATTGAATCCCGTCACCTGAATTACTTAACAAAATTAAAACAAACAGGACATAACAAAACTCATATCCACATTTTCAGACATATCTTAAAAACAAAGTGAAAATTATAAGTAATCATAATTAAATAATTCATAAAATACTATTATTTTCTTCCACAATTTAGTAAGAAAAGAATAACGTATTAACATGAAATACATACAATTCCGCAAGTATCCTAAATTGCCTGACACATACTGTATAAATGAAAATATCGTAGGAAACTTTGTAGTAAATAGTACTGTAGAAACTCGAAGATGGAATACAGATTTAAAATTAATAAAAATGACAAAATGATCTGCTTTACCTTGGACAGGCGATCTCGCATGCATTTGATTGATGCAACATTCAAACAGTACCACACTGTACACAGCATCCTAAAACTTTCATAGCCCAGAACAGCCCAACAGTCCATTTCTCGAAGACCAATGGCGAAAGACCAATTCAGGCCTTTGCTGTCCATCAGCCTACATCTCCCCACCCCACCTCTATCCCACCTTCCCTATAGGGTCAATCTCAATTGAGAGACAAAACACCATCAATACGAATTGCTAGCGTATCTCATCAACTCCAACTGCTCTCTAGATCGAGAGAAAGCATAACCGATCGTAGATCGTGCACATGTGAAGACGGCGGGAGGTCCAAAGAATCGCATCCATCCTGACCCATCCCAGAGTCCGAACAGGTTACCGTAGAAGATGGCCCCTAGAGGATGGCCACGGGCTGTCTACCTGCACTTAATCGTCCCCACCCATCATTGTACATGGGCAGTCGGACCTCAAGCTTCCAACCATTTTCTTGGGGTCAACGAAACTAACCGTTTCTTTGCCGTTTTTTTTTTATCTTTGTGTTGTGTTTGTTTTTGAGCTCCACGCGTACGTGAAAGCTCGTCCGTTTCTGTTTGTTTCTAGGATTGAAGATCAATGTGGAGAATATCGTACTGATGTGTTGTTTTGGTTGTTTTTCTTTTGCGCTCAAACTAAGACATCCGTTGGATTAATGCGTTATTTTTAAGTTGTGGAAAGGGCAGGAAAAAAGAGAGATCTTAGAATCACTCTAGACCACACGATAATTGACACTATCCGGAGACTTACGGATCGAGGTTACTTTTGAAAACCTCCCAAAGCGGTTTTGATACTTAAGAAGTAAAATTGATCGAGGATGCCTTCACAGGAAATTGTTCACGAAAGATATCATTGGAACCACAGTGACCATCCCCGGAAGCTGTCACGAGAGCTCAAACTGCGGTCCAGTTTGGTTTCTAAACCATTTCGACTAAATGAAACGGTACTTTTGATGGTCCGGCTTTGAGCATTCGAGAGGTTTCTTCTCCACAGAAGCCTTAAGTTCTGACGCAAATTGTGGAAGGTTCCGTGACCCCTACGAGGCGGATAGCAATGACAGAAATGAGTTGAAGAGAGTGCAATTTACTTCATTTGTATTGCAATTAAGTATGGCAGGATGCTACAGGCCTAAAGCGCCTACTGTTCCTGCTAGGCGAGACTACCGCGATAGTTATCGGCATTTAACTGACTAACACAAAAGACTCAGTGTTTGGATACAGGTGGGAATCATTTCAAGGTCGGCTTTGTACGAGGCGCACCATCCATCCTTTTAGACCATCTAGCAACCGTAAATGTAATAATACAAACGGCTTCTAAGTACACCAATCAACCGAAACGATCCGTCTAATTAAACAAAACCCGAAAAAAAAATATCACTAGATCAATGACCCAAAAACCAACACCTTCACCACACAGCATGCGGTGCAAATTGTGACCTCACTCAGCGTTTAAATAGCAAAATCAACCAAATATCATCATCACCCCGGGGAGCGGACGATCGTCGTACGTACGTCGTGTGGCTCGCTGCTGCAGATCAAATGCGACATGTGTCTCGATAACGACATTCACCGGAAAAAGTAGGTCACGGAATATAACGGAATTCGTACGGTGTGCTGTCGCTGGACTCTTGCCCTCCGACAGGGAATGGGGGATCACCTGAGCCATTCTCATTCCAAAGGCGATGTTTGTCCGATTCTTCGCCGATCCCGTTTCCCTAGCATTGGATCCATCGCAATACATTCTGTTTGCTTTCTTATTCAATTCCACCAATGTGTTGATGTTTCGTGCCGGTTTGTAATCGTGTATTCGCAATTAATCATACCCAAAGGATGATGACGATCTGTGTCGATCTTCTTGTCCTGGTTTCCGTACCGATCGTCTCGTTGCAGTGCAGTGAAAGTCGTCCAGTAGCGAGTCTTCGCTCCGTCGCTGATTCCAATTCTGGAGCGACTGTTTTATACAGACTGAAGTAGATTATTCTTAAAATACTCATCTCTTTACACACACACGCACACCATCCTCCGGTTACGTCTACGACGTCATTAGATTATCTTGTTCGACGACGCCGCGACCCAGCTCCACGCTTAGCTAGGCAGACGGTTCGGATGCGTTTTTAACTGCCGGTGGTGTATGGAATTTTGTTGAAGTACAACGCTTCAAGGCCTCCCCATTCTAAAAATAACACATATTACACAGCCAACCGATCGAGTAGAATATGGCTTTTATTTGGCACAATGGCATCAATAAATAAACGGACAGAAGAGGTTTAAAAAGCTTCCTCGGTTTCAAATGCTGAAAAGATCATCGGCCCACCTTTAGGGTGGGCACACGTACACGTAGAGTTCTAAACCTACCCTAAAAACTTAATCGCTAATACGTTGAAGTCGATCACGGCTGAACGAACTGACAGACACCGTAGCTGTCCCGCTTCCGATCCGGACCGCACTGCTCCTGTGCACCGAGTAGCCGCAGCTCGTCCCAATCCCCGGTCAGGCCATCGTTCGCCTCCTCCCCGGTCGGCATCAGCTCGTCGTAACGGTCCGGTTCCAGCTGCAGCTGCGTCATGTCAACGTCGGAGCGCAACGGCACGTACTCTAGGCTGTCGAAGGAGGAAGGTGCATGGTAAAAATGGTGTTCGACCGGTACGGTACCAGCAGGATAGCCGTGCAGCCCATTGTCACCGTCACGGGTACCCGGTTCGGTATCGCGTCCACCGTCGTTGCTCCGACGAAGCACTAGCAGGGTGTTTCCATCACGGTGCGGCACGTGGTTGTCCCCATCACCAGGAAGGAGGTGGTTGTTAGTGGCACTAGTACTACTACGACTACTACTGGCGGCAGCACCGGCCACTGCCAGGGTGTTAGTGTTAGAATAGCCGCCAATCCGCAGAGCACGCCCCTCGCCCATCGTCTCGGGATGGGGATAGTTACCTGACGGGAACCGTACCAAACGGTTCGACGATACTACCGGTTCCAAGCTGAACGTGAACGATGGTTTACCGCCGGGTACTTGGGGCTCGTGGTGGTGTTGGTCGTCATCAGCACCATCGACACTGCGCGCACTGCTCGACAGATCCACCTTGTACGGTGTGCGGCCCTCGATGAACTCTTCCGTCTCGAGCTGACCCGACCGCTGATTGCTTTCGTCCAGCACGATCACTTCCGGTGTCGCTTGGGTGATCTTCTTGTGGCCGGCAGCTGAGTGAGCTTTATGATTTTTACGCTTGTGCGACGCTTTGCGGGTTTGATGGTAAGCGTCCTTCTTGTGGGCCGAGCGGGTCAACAGATCGAGCAGGGAGGCCCCGGACGACGAACCGGACGGGACGACAACGATCACAAAGTTTTCCAAATCGGCACGGATGTTGTATTTACCCTCCTGGCGCTGATCGAACGTGATCGTTTTGCGGGGTGGTATGGTCGTTGGTACGGACGCCGTCGTCTCACTGCTCACTGAAGTACTGGGAGCACTGGTGGTAGTTGGCGTGGTCGTAGTTGGTGTTGGTGACGACGCTTCATCTGTGGTCGATGGCACCGCTGTAGTGGAATCGTTTTCCGTGGGCTTCGGCTCACTAACGGTGGAACTGGTGGCATCGGTTGCTTGCTCATCGCTACTGACCGGAAGTTTCACTTCTGTTGCAACTGCTGCTGGCTCTTCACTTGCTGGTGGGGGCTTCACTTCCCCTTCCGGTTCTGGTATGGCGTTCGCTACCTCATCCTTTCTTACCGTTGGTCCGGCGGCAACGAATACCGTCAGTGCTACGAACAGCAGCGCAAATCGTAGCATCTTGGATAGTTTTCTACAGAGCGGATTGCTTGATGCTGTAGCTCTTTTCTGGTTCAAGTTCAATGTGTGACTGCGCTCAGTATAGTTATGTGCCACAGCAGTCAGCCAGTCCGATCGTTCGATGATCGAGACTGCTCGCACGATCCAGGAGAGGGTTAGTATTTTTGTGTGTGTGTGCTAAGGGATAACATCAAAGAGGGATGATGAGAGCGGGAGTCAAAAGCAGAGCCTGAGCATGAGAGACAAAGCAATCAGAGCATTGGGTGAGAGAAATCAGTGAAACCGCTCGCGATCATGAAAAGAGTTGGAGAAGGCTCGGCATGGAAGAAGAACGCAGTAGTAAACAAACAGAAATGCTTGTGGGGTTGAGCGGCGTGAGGTGGTAATATGTGAAAGAGGAAAGGATTTGATGAGGTTGCCAAAGGGAAACGGAGAGAAGAAACTATAAGTGAGATTTTGAGGGCTCCTATGGTAGAACTTTGCCACTGTTATCATTATCTTTTGTGCTCTTATTTAAGTTATCTTTAATGGTGTTACTGTCTAGCTGGAGGATTTGTTTGATTTTATATTAAACTTGCGTTTAACTTTTTTACACAATTTCCAATTTTAAATTCGTTCTACTTTTTCTTACAATCTGTCACGGTACATACATTTTCTAATAAGAAACTAGGTAACGAGA
The DNA here is from genome assembly GCA_000349165.1 of Anopheles christyi. Lineage (NCBI taxonomy): Eukaryota > Metazoa > Arthropoda > Insecta > Diptera > Culicidae > Anopheles > Anopheles christyi. The sequence continues at coordinate 24,585 of KB696572.1, read as the reverse complement.
TATTCTATGCACCATACTTTGTATCATCATATCACTTTCACAAACAATTTACTTCTGGCTAGCTACCCGTTATGAGTGAAATCATTCACAGCGAGACTTTCTCAGAGCGTATCACAGCAAAGATTTATCACAGCGCTTCGAGCAGTACATAAGGCGACATCGTAGAAATTTTAAGAAACCCGGTGGAACGCCTTCTAAAGTCAATGGAGCAGAAAGGCTTTGCAACGGCCGAACGGGAATTGGCAGAATCTCGGCCCTAGAACAACATAACGGCATCGGTGGGTTAATGAGCATAGGGGTTAACCACTACCGGGCAAACTGGTTGCCACGCCGCGCGAAAGCGTACCAATTCAAAAGGAAAGGAAAGCAACCCACAATCGCGATGCATCGTAGAAAGAGCCAATGCGGGATGGGGCTTGGTTTTACTAGTTCTGATTGCATTGCAAGTGGGTTTGTTGTCTCAATATATTTTTTTAAGAAATTAAATAAATACCTTCAACTAAAGGTGAACAATTTTAACAATCCAATCACGTCACGACATTGTTAAATTTGCTCACACATATTAAGGTAACATCATATCAAGGTTCGCTAATTAGCACAGCATCGTTTCACCAGCGTTTGATTTGATCTTCAAAAAACATTTGCAATGCTCCGCTAAATAGCCTAGAAATAAATTAAGGTAAAATAACTCAAACAACAACATATACGGGTTTAAACGAATTCACTTTTATTGACTTCAATACCAACATGCGGAAGGTAATTAAAAAAAACTAGTGTTTCTGCCTGTTTTGCTTAGGAGAAAAGTTCAGAGCACTTAACAAAGCCGGTTGGAATACAAATTGTGATTTAACTTAGATGCACCTTATGGTAGGATTTCTGACGTTGTATTAATAAGTTGATATACCTTTATACGAGTAAATGCACTCTCTCCCCTTTTCTTGTCATGTGGCGTTTTGAGTAAAAGGTTCCTTTGCTTGATCTGCGCGCTATTGATTTGTCCTATTAGTACACTCTTTACACAAATTCGAACCATTTTGCAACACAGTGTCCTCTTCCGATGTTTTGCTGTTATTCTTCCTTTAATTTTCCTTTTCTTTTTATTCCTTACCATGGCTTTGGCAACAGTTTACACTTGTTGCGTGACGAGAGGAAGCATACAAAAGTTATAAATAAATTACTTTCACAGTTTGCTAGCGAAACTATATACAGTATTCAACATAAAGTAGGGAAGTTTAATCAATTACATGAGTATGTGAACAAAATGTTATACGTATGGCACTGTGATAGAAAGTATGGAGCGTGTGAGTAATGTCGATAATGTAGAAGATGTGTGTAAATGATGCGAAAATTAACCTATATCCGTTCAAGTTGAGCCCCTGCGCACTTGGTTTTGGTTTCATTCATCACTTTTCTTATCATTTTTTTGTTTTTATTACACTAACATAATCCTTACTTATGCTCCTTTTTCTTCTGTATAGCTTTGCTAGCAGACAACTAAATCAAAACGCACAAACTGTAATATCAACGTAATACGGTGATACACTAGGCCAGGAGGCGGTTTGAAAGGGGCAGGTTTTGTCAATTTAATGCACCACCATCATTGGCAGGAAAGAACGCGTTCTGCTGTCTACTCGTTATTGTCGTTATTTTTCCCCTTTCCCAGGGGAACAGTTAACATGTGTAAAACGAGATCGTAGGTTACATGCTGTCCGTTACAGCATCAAGCAGACGCACATAAAGCACACACAAACACATAACACTTGTTCTTTTTCCAATTTTTCATTTTCATTGAACAAATAATTCTTACATCACAAACAATCAATCAGCGGCTAATAATTCAGTTTGCCTGCGTATCTTCTTACTTCTTTGTTTGTTTGTTTTTTTTTTTTATCTTTGTTAGTCCAAATAAACTGTCACGATTATAAAATGCAAAAATCGCGTCTGTGATGCTAAATACACTATATAAATACACGTGACACACGGCACACAAAATTTACGTCTATCATGCACAGAGTAAACCTGAACGACCTAGCGTAGCTAATTCTTTGATTCGGTCGCGATATGGCGATATAGTTTTGATTCCATTACTGAGCGACGCGCGGGATTACAACCGATCGCGGAGCACAGATTTTACTGGGTTGAATCCTTTTCATTTTCTTACGCGAGCAATATATACAGAGTAATGCGTGGCCAGTTAACAATGTGTATGTGTAAGTTTAAACAATGTAAAGTAGTTAGTACAGTAAAATACAAGGAGAGGAAACGGAGCTTGCGGTTACGGAAGAGCGAAGCAGAGGTTAGATATTAAATTACTTCTTTGGATGTTGTATAACGCTACAGTTAATTGAGTTTACCGGTGTTTTGTCAATTAGCCGGCGTTGTGATGTCGAGACAGCGATTAGTAGTACTAGAGAGAAGCACGTTATAAATGTGTGTGTGTTTTTATACACAAAACCCGCTCGTTGATAGTTTAGAAATAGTAAATTGTGAGGTATGTAGATGGGAGATAAATACCGCGTCATGATATATCGGTAAACCGTAGCAACTTTGCTTCTTCCCTTCCACTCTGATTCAGCATAGATTACATTTTAGCATTAATTCACTTTTATACCTCTTCGATATGGTACTGACCATTTCTTTGGCTCCTAATCGTTAGGCCAATTCTATCCATTACTTTCTAACTTAATTCCTGCATCAAACTTAATCCGTTATGTTCAGTTTTCTAATCAGCTGTTAAACAATTCCATAAAAAGAGGTTAATCGCACTGCAAACACACATTAGATTGTGTGACCGATCGATCGATGGTTAAAGCCATTGGATGTTGTGTGATGGCGTTTAACTAGAAACTTTCGCACCCACAACATCATGTATCAATCAAAAGCGTATATGATAAAAATTCAACTGTGATACGTGCGTGCCAATGCGAGAACGGTTCGATCATATGTATGGAGCAAAACGAAATACAAACAACGCAACATACAGGCCTTGTTTGTGGGTCCAGGGTGATCTGAACCATGCGTCCCAAATTGACGTTATACTGTCGGACACTGAAAGCTGCTAGACAGCATACAGTAACGTTTCCTATTCCTTGGATTCTTCCGGTTTCGTTACCATAAAGCACCGCCGTTTAAAGTGTACACACATTTGCTGCACCTGTAAGTGGGTGAATTAATTGTTACTATTGGTTGATCGCTCAAATGCTCCAATTCCATGTACATACCACTCCGGCACCGTAGTGCCAATGGGCTAGAGAGGAACCGATCACGAGCAAGTACAGTATCGGTCGTTCGAGCAGTGGCATCGTGAGGCTCATTACAATGGCCGCGCATAGTACGCCCGTCAACCAGTTGAATGTTTCCGCCGTCGTGTTGGACATTTGAGATACAATTAATCGACACTGGAAAGGAAAAAAGGAGTGACATTCAATTCAACATTAAATGCTATCAAAATGTGTGACAAAATAAAATACTTACACTAATATTACTAAAAATTGTACCCGTCATTATGTATACGGCTCGTGGATCACGATTCATGATGTCGCTCGGCGACACAAACACCCACAGAAGGCATACGAACATAAAGCTGCCGTACGTAAACAGTGGTCGCATCGCTTCCTTCATCGTGCGCATCTTGCCCGAATGATCTTTATACGATCGGTACATATTGTACACCACCATCGGCAGGTTGGACATAGCACTCACGTGTAGACACAGTTCCATTAGCTGACCGGCAGAAAGACCCCAGGGCAAATCTACCTTCCACAGTTGATAGCCGAACGTCCACGTTGCAAGATACATCAAAACGGAACCCTATGGAAAGCAACAAAAAAAAAAGCTTTTATGTATCATGCATGCCAATAATAAAAAAGGGAAATTTTTCACTTACCCACATGCCGAGATCGTATCCCCAGGGTAGATACAGCACGCCCGTGTTGTACTTTTCCCAGTGTGAAAGATAAAAGTTGAAAAAGATCGTCCACATGATGTAGTACATGCGTATCGGCGGAACCGATGTCGGTCCGCGCCCAAATATACTGTACAAACAGGCCGGTATGAAGAACGCCGAGTACGAATCGAGCCCATGATCGAACAGTTCACCCAGCGGACCGGACAGTTTGATCCGTCGCGCCTGTTTTCCATCGATGCCGTCCAGCGTGTAGGCGAGGAAAATGTTAACTGCAGCAACCGCCCAAAACCAGTTCGGTACTGGAGTCGTATTTTCCAGGTCCGTGCTGGCCCAGAAGCCCCAGTCGTACCAAGACAGCATTACGAAGTTGGCGACAGTGAATAGGAAGCCGGCAAACGTCATCAGGTTCGGTGCAATCCATTTTGGAAAGTACTGCCAATATAAATAAAGGTAAATTATTAATATGGTACCTTTTCATGCTCGTGACTGTATTTTGTCATCCTTATCAGTCTACGAAAAAGAGTGAGGGACAGCGGCGATTGATACCGGCATGGAGGGGTTTTATGTGTGATGCAATCGGAAATTACTGTTTTTTGGTACCGAAAACGACGTTTTTGGCACCTTCCTTGAGCGTTGTCTATCGGTACGAAGAAAAACGATAAGAGGTCCGACCGACATACCGGACATGTCTAATCGAGCGATAAGGGAACGACTTAGTTGGGGGATATTTCTTCATCCCTACTCGACTCATCCGTAACATGGCTAGGACGGTTAATATTTACATTTAAATAGGGTGTTGCCAAATTTGTATAGGGAACCGTATGCTCATTTATTGTCACGATAGGCGCGAACTTACCTCTACGAGCCAATTCCAAAACGGATGCATAACATAAATACTGAGCGGCGAGGTGTCCTTGGCATTGTACTGAAATGAGACAGATGTTGTTTATTAGTTTTCAGATAACAAACGAGATGGGAAGTGGATAAACAATAGCGCTTGAAAAATAAGTTGCACAGACTTCAAAAAGCAATCAACCAAAAGGCATTCAATGTTGCAGTCACCGGTAGATATGCCAGACGAATTATAAGCTAAAAATAGATACATAGAAAACATAAAAGTACGTTCGTCTATGGAAGGACGATATTTGGTCGATATCGTTGGTCAAAAAATATGTTATGACGCGTTGCCATTACAAGATGGGAATCGCTTTGAGCTTTTGGGCAATAGGGCAAGGACACCATATGATGCACGCAAATAATAGTGCAGGATACTAAAGGATCCTACGGGACACTAAAATGCAAACAAAAGCTCTGGTCCCGCTTATGTAACGGAGAAGGGAATGCGGATGTCCTTACCTTATAATTATCGAACCCGTCTAGATGTTCCTTGGTCAGGTAAGCTTCACTGGACATGGTGAGTTAGCACGCAGCCACACTGGCAAACACGGTCAGTTCAGAAAGCAGTTAATTGAGAAATCGTGCTTGTCAATCGTGAAAGCACCGTTTTCGTACTGCTACTGCTTTTGGCTACAGCAATCGAGAAACAGCACAATGCATGGACGGAACACCTCTGGTTTTAATTCCTTTGCTATTGAGCAATCGATCGACAATCTTCACATCGGAAACGACACAAACACTCCTCGGAATCGAACACGGGCACAACACATCCGTCTGAAATGTATGGCTGCGGGGTGCTAAATAATCGTTGCCCTGTCTGTTCGTGTCTACAGAGGTTTGCCGGCTGAACGCGCCGCTATGATCGATACACACACTTGTACATACACACACACGCTTGCTACCTTGTGCTTTATTCGCAAATCTGCATCGGACTCTTCATCGCAAGCGTTGCGTTTCGTGATGGATACTACGCGACCGCTGGACGGGAACGGGTGCACAGCTAAAATGTGCGTACGCCAAAACCACACAGCATGCAAATTGTTCGATTTTTCCTCGAACCACACCTGGGGGCGGATTTCTTTTGAAACTTTCCTCACCGCTGTGCTTATTGGCTGGTGTGGGAGCGAGCGGCTAGGACGGTTCTGACAGCTGTCAACCCGCTCGGAGAAGGCGTTTGCTAGTGTGCGTGTGCGGCTGAAAAGGATTGGAATTGTGGAATTATTTGAGTGAATTGTTTTATGAAAATGTTAAGTTGAGGGCAATATTTTGCAATGAATCTCACTACCTAATGTTCACTCATATGAGTTTGATACAATCGCTACGAAAATGTAGACAAAACGAAAATAACAATTCAAATATATCAAAACAGCCGCCAACCAAAATAAGCCGCCATACCATGCTCTTCAGTTTATTTACATCTAACTGTCAAAACACTCAAAACACACGTGCGGCGTTCGTAGCACATTTTCTTCCCAGTTCACAAAAGAAATGCGTAAACCACAACAATCATTCTAATTGAAATTGCAGCAAACAAACAATCGTATTAATATGGTTAAAACAACGGAGGTATCCCCGGTTTCGACGGGCAATCAGCTCGACCTAAAATCGTACGTGAAAGAATTCCGCAAGCACACAAAGCATCCGGAGAACTATATGAAGTAAGCTACCAAATTTGAGCTGTGCTTATCTAGGAAATACACCAGCTCTAATTATGTTCACATTCTTTTTTTAGAGTGCAAAAAGCGCTAGCGAAAAAGTTAAAGCATTTCGTGAAAGAAATCTATGATCGGGGAACGAAAAATTCCACCTTCATTCAGGATGGACCACCCCTCCCATACCTTGACGAGCTGGTGACGGAGGAGATGGAGGATGAGCAGATTTGGCAACAGTTGGAACTAAAGAACGACCACTTTATCGATCAGGATTTGAAGAAGTTTCTAGATGTTGTATCGAAAAATGAAAAACGTTTGCAGCTACCGTTCAGCACAACATCCCAATCGGTCGAAGGTGATTCCGTGGCGGGTTCGTCCGGCGATGAAATGGATGAATCGGACCAGGAAAATGGCAAAAATTGTCATGAAATGGAGTCGGAGGAAGAGAGCGATTTGGAAGAGGAGTTCGCTGAAAAGAAAACAAAAAAGATGAAGAAAAAAGACAAAAGTAAGAAAAAAGTGTCCATAGGAAAGAAATCGATTGTGGATGATCGTTTCTTTAAGTTGGATGATATGGCTAGATTTTTGGACGAAGAGGATGAACGAGAACGGCGTCGGCAGTATGGGTTGACGGAGAAGAATCCACTCATCGAGATTGACTATTTCGATGAACACACCGGTGAAGTGCGTACAACAAGTGGTAATAGTATTGAGAGTTTTATTGAAACTTATTTTGACTATTTGCAGGATGGCGATGGCGATGAGGCTGAGTTGAAATATTCTGATTTCTTTGAAGATGAGAATGATGAGGATGATGAGGAAGAGGGCGAAGAAGAAGAAGAGGAAGGTTCGACTGTAGAAGAAGAGGAGGATATTGACGATGGTGTTGATGAGGACGAGGATGTGGATGAAGAGGACGAAAGTTTCAAAGCAAAGGAAAAGGATGAAGCGGATGAGCTGTCCGATGAAGCCGAGATGGAACGGAACCGGAAGCTTCGGTACGAGATCTACAAAGGAGAAGGAGGCATGTCAGAAATCACTGCCAAAAAGCCAGTGATCGACCAACCGGAATCGAGTGATAGTGAAAGTGAACAGGAAAAAGTTCCAGACGGACCAAAATCGTCGTATGAACTGCGACAGGAAAAGCTGAAAGAGAAGATATCCAAAATGGAAGCTTCCTTGCTGAAAGATAAGCCCTGGCAGCTGAAGGGTGAAATTTCGGCTGAAACACGACCGAAGAACTCGCTGCTGGAGGAGGTGCTACAGTACGAGCATACCACCCGCCCAGCACCGGTAGTGACGGAGGAAACGACGATGCGCCTCGAGGACATCATTAAGCAGCGCATCCGGAACAAAGCGTTTGATGATGTGGAGCGAAAGGTGCGACCACCGGACAATCCGCGCGAGTATCGGAAGCAGCTGGTACTGGATGGAGAGAAGAGCAAGGAATCGCTGGCGCAGGTGTACGAGCAGGACTATCTGAAACAGCTCGAGAAAGCAAACCCGGACGCTGCTGGTAAGAGTGGTGTGCCATTCAACAAGATATTTGTTAAATTTAACCCGATGCATGACATTATTTTCTTTCAGTGCAAGCGGACGAAGAAGAGGAGCCGAAAGAGCACAAGGAAATACGGAAAATGATGAAGGTGGTGCTGGCCCAGCTGGATGCCCTCTCGAACTTCCACTACACACCGCGGCCGGCTGCACCCGAGCTGAAAATCCTCACCAACACGCCTGCCATCAGCATGGAGGAGGTGGCTCCGGTTGCAACGAGCGATGCAACGTTGCTCGCCCCGGAGGAAGTGCACCGGCGACCCAAGGGGGATGTCATGTCGAAGGACGAACGCACCAAGACGGATCAAAACCGCGAGCGGCGGTTGAAGAAGCGCTTCCAGCGGGATAAGTTCCGTCGCGAGACGGAACGGGAGCAGCGGCAGTTGGAGAAGGCCGGCAAGAGCACCTCCAAACAGAACCGCGAATTGCAGACTTCGTTGCTGAAGAAGGTGACGAAAGCGAAAAACGTACAGCAAATGGCGGAAACTTCTTCGGGACCGGCCAAATCGTCCAGTGCATTCTTTTCGCAGTTGCAGGATGAGGTTCGTTCGCAGGTCAAGGCGAAGGCGGACGGAACGGTGAAAAAGAAGAAGAAAAATACTGAAAATCTGATCGCCAGTAACTTTAAACTATAAAAGAACGTGTACTGGGGGAAAACATGTTAATAATGTGAAAATTCATGAGCCGAATTTTCCAGGCAAATAATAAGCAATAGAGTTTGTTTTTATTCTTTCTTCATATCACCCGCAAATGCATGCCCTAAACACTTGTATTTTTATCATAACACGTTCTATCAGATTACTGATATGAATTTGTTTTAAGTGTCCGCCTGCATTTGCATATCACTGAGTACGATTTTCTCGCCCGGTTTGAATGCAGGCATACCCAGGTAGGGACAGGTGGCACAACGGAATGCGTCACCCAAATAGCACTGTAAAACAAGAAGAAAACGGAAAATCAGATTAATTATTTTTCCTACGCGATAGAGTTCGATCTTCTAACTTACACTTCCGCAAGAAGATTTCGCCGCCGATGTATCGGTAAGTGCTTTTCCCTTTGCTTCCGCATCCAGCTCTTCCGCCAAACCGCAGGAACAATCCTTGCATGCCTTCCTTTTTCCCGTCGTTCCACAAACTGTAGGACAAATTATTCCCATTATTGGCATTGATTCCATAGGAAGCATGGGCACAGGCCAAACCTTTCCCACCAACACTGTGCTTACCTCTGAGGGATTCGGCTGTTGGTTTGGCTTTATCATCCTCATCCAACAGTTCCTCATCATCGATACGTTCTTCTTCATCATTATCGTCCAGTTTCCACACGGCAGCTACGTTCGATTTCTTCGCAAACGACAGCTTAGATTTCGATCCCACTTCATAGTCTGGCTTCTCAGCTACATATACTAAAATAGAAAAAAGGGAACCACATACAAAAAAAAATCACGCAAAACCCTAGATTGTGGTTAAGTGAGACGATCCAATCGCATACCATTATTGTCTGATGCCACAATGTTGATAAATCCCGACAACAGCAGATTAGAGCGTGCCTGTTCAACACCCACTGCTGAATCATCCCGGAACACGACCTTCCCCTTTGGTTTCAACAGTTTGACCAGCAGTGTAACAAGGGTAGAGTTCCCGGTCGAAACTTGTGCAAGAATTACATCAAATTGAGATTTTTCGTACTCGGCTAGAAACATTTGTTAAATAAACACGCAAAAGAAACGTTTAGAGAGCGTATTTGTGAGAGTGTAGAGGATCGGACCAACTTCCAGAACTTACCAAGGTGTAGGCGCTCTACGTTTTCCACATTGACCAGCACGTTCGGAATGGATTTGATTTCGTTCACTTCTTTCTCGATCTCGGGTCCGACAGCACCACCCCAAAGGTAAAGAACATGGTTATTTTCATGCACGAAATTCATCTTTCGAGGCTCAGGTTGGTGGTTGAAATTGTGATACCGTTCTTCTCTTGCGGAATTGAACAAAACACAATTTGACATTCCGAGTGATTTTGACATTTGTTGTTAAAATTATCGATGAAATCGTTTGCTCTATTTACAATATACTTAAACAAATTCAATTATTTGCTTAATTTTCAATAAAACAATTTTCACTTCAAAGCTGTTTTAATGTGTTAAAGTATTTTTAGTAATTTTCAATCTCAATTATAACCACATTTGAATCATTTTCGTTTTTAGCATTTTCCACTGTTTCATCGATTTTTACCACTTTTTTTGACAGCAGCATTTTCACGTGCGGTAACTTTTTCTTTACGTCGCTAGCCCGCTAGCAAAACAGTGACCGGAGCACTCGCGAACGATGGGATTCTAGGTGCAAAAGCACTGTCCATCGAGTTTGTTTGTTGCTAAACGCAGCATAAAATGCTCCCAGTGTTGTTCAGCATAGTGTAATGCATAAATTCCTCGCAAACGGGCGGTTATGGTGCGACCTCGTGCGTCAAGCCGGACCCAGAGCCAGCGGTCGTCCACCGTTTGCCTTCTGCACTCGGCTGGTAAGTAAGGACGGGCAGTGTGAGCATGATGTTGTTTTGATTGTGTAATCAATCGATGAGCAGTCCTACGTGTGTGACGAAATTACCTTGAAAGCCGTACCGAGCCGTGCTGCTATTATTGGCAACTGAAGCTTTTTTTCTATGCTATATTTATTTCCTCAATACAGGACACCACTGGCACAACATCATCAAGTGCGGTCGTGCATCTGTACCCGGTCCGGAAGCAACATAGCGGAAGTAATGAAGGCGATGCATTAAAAACCGCTGCCATACATCGACCGGTTGCCGTTCCGTTGGCCGTACCACTATCCGTGGTTCCACCGGTAGTGGACGCTAAAGCTCTAGTTAGTGAAATTAGTAAATCTGTAGGGTTGCCGGTAGGAAGTCCACTTCTGAAAAGTAGTGAAGATGGAACAAAAGAGGTGGTTGCCTCCGTGACGTCGCTTCCTGGGTTGAGTCGGTTGATTTATCACTATATGATGTTATCAAAGATTAGATTGACGTGTAAGTGCATACAGATAACGGAGTGTAAGTGATTTCTATAGTGCGGAATTTGCAACTCTATTGCCTTTTACAGCTCTTGTGGTGATGACGGCGATGGCCGGATATGCGATGGCACCGGGTTCGTTTGATCTAGGCACGTTTCTGCTCTGTTCCGCCGGTACAACGCTTGTCTCTGGAGCGGCTAATTCGATCAATCAGGTCATTGAAACTTCGTTCGACGCACAAATGCCCCGCACGCGCAATCGAGTGCTCGTTAAAGGACATCTTTCGTAAGTTGAAACGAATTGAAAGAATTCAAAGCAATTAATAATCCTTCTCCATTGTAGACGGTTGCACGCAGTCGGCTTTGCGCTCGGTGCTAGTACGATCGGATGCAGCATGCTGTACTTTGGTGTGAACGAAATGACCGCCGCCTTGGGCGCCGCAAATCTTATCCTTTATACTAGCATCTACACCCCAATGAAACGCTACAGTATTTTGAACACGTGGGTCGGTTCGGTCGTCGGTGCCATTCCACCGCTGATGGGTTGGGCCGCCTGTACAGGCGGTGACCTAGGTGCGGGTGCATGGATCCTGGCCGGTCTGCTTTACTGCTGGCAGTTTCCCCACTTTAACGCACTATCTTGGAACATCCGGCCAGAGTACCTTAAAGCTGGCTACAAAATGATGGCTAATTCGCACCCCACCCTCTGTACACGTGTGTCCCTACGTCATACCGGTTTTATTACTGGCCTGTCACTGCTTGCTCCGGTGTTGGATGTGACGAACGTTTGGTTCGCACTGGAATCGCTCCCGCTGAATGCGTACTTTGCCTACCTTGCGTGGGACTTTCACCAGAAGGCGGATAGTAAAAGCTCGCGGAAGTTGTTCCGCTTTTCCTTGCTACACCTTCCCCTGCTGATGGCACTGTTTTTGCTGAACAAACAGCATTGGCAGTTTAGGGAGGACAAGAAGAGCGAAACGGTCGAGCTGGATGGTGGACTTGCTGATGGTGGAGCCATCGCTACGGGTGTGTTTGTGAGTGGTGGAGAGACGGGTGAGGAGGGAAGTGAATACCTTGTACCAAATATTGTGACCGACATTGGGGCACCGACACCGCCTCCTGGAAGCATCAAGGCGATCGAAGATAGTCTACTAACGAATGTGGCCACCGTACTACCCACGGCGGGCAAACAGAAGCTATGAGAAGGTTACATGTGTTGTTGCAAGGATGAAATTGTACAAAGGAGATAGATTTACGAAGTGATATAGAGTCAATGATGAATAAAATGACCCCGAAACAAAATTGTGAAATTATTACAGTTTTACGGTGGTATAAAAAAGTGGAATAAAGTGAGCACAAATTAATGTTTGAATAATGTCATCAATGGGACTGTTTGTGGTCAGTACTTAATACGAAAAATTATCCCAACAGTGGTTCGTTCTGCATCAACGTATGGAAATATATTTTTCTTTACTTTTTAATTTAATTTGTGATAGAATCTTGCATTAAGTAAAGAAGCACTCTTTAATGCAGAAACTGATTTCTGCAAAAAAAAAATGTAAATATTAAGATAGTGAATAAAACAGAATCGGCAACTAGCACCAGCTACGCACATCAGCACCGGCAGCACGGGATTTGAAGCTTTTTACTTTGACAAAAATATTTAAAAAACCCATGAGATGATTAAAAAAAATAATATAGATGAAAATAACCAATTCAAAAGAGAAATGCATTTTTCTGTATTATCATTTTTACTATACTTATAGTAATTGACCGTGTGAGCACTCTCTATTCAGATATTGTTGCCGAAAGCGCATCTGTCATATCAAACGCCATTGACAGGAAAATAGAAGCGTAGTGCGTGTATTTCTTTTTACTGCAAAAAGCCCTTTATAAAGTGTAGCGTTACAGATTGTGTACAAAAACAATAGTTTCGTGGCAAACGTGCCGCAATAAAGGTATTTCAACATTTGCGGTACGTTATCCACAACATTTAGTGTTAGGGGGGTGCGTGTGCGAAGTGGCGTATTACCCAGAAGCGAGTGTAATCACCAGCCATGGCCGATCCGCTGAGTCTGCTGCGCCAATACAATATCAACAAGAAAGAAATCATCGAGCGCGATGGTCAAATCATATTCGGTGAATTCAGCTGGCCAAAAAACGTGAAAACGAACTACCTGAAATATGGGTAAGTGGAAATGTCAAGTCCTCACGCCACCTAGGGACGCCCTCTAACTCCCTGTAACGCCACCGTCCCCCATTCGGTTGTTTGTTTGTTTACAGTTCCGGTAAGAAGGGTGCACCGAAAGAGTACTACACGCTCGAGTGTTTGCTGTACATTCTTAAAAATGTGGGCCTGCAGCATTCGGTGTACGTCCGGCAGGCCGCGGCCGAGGACATACCGGCCGTCAATCGGCCGGATCGAAAGGAACTGCTGCAATATCTTAATGGCGAAACGAACACTTGCGCCAGCATTGACAAGAGTGCGCCGCTGGAGATTCCGACGCAAATAAAGCGCCCGGCTGAATCGGATGGGCTGGACAGCCTGGCAAAGAAGGCCCGGTACGAGGACACGCAGGTGCAGAAGGTGAAGGAACAGCTGGCCGCTCGGTTAGACGTGAACAAGAAGGAAGCGTCGGTTAACATAGATAACATTAAGTAAGTGTACCGTGCTCCACGATGTACTGTGGCATGGGTATCGTCATTAATTTCTAAACATTCTTGTAGATCGCTTTCGGAAACGATGTCAGTGGAAAAGATTGCGGCCATCAAAGCGAAACGTTTAGCAAACAAGAAGGTCACAATCAAACGTACCGACAACGACGATGCGATGGGTGTCGGACCGGATCTGCGTGTCATCCTTGATTTTGATGTCGACTCGACGAAGGACATTGTTAGCCGGGAGCGACAGTGGCGCACGAGAACGACCATACTGCAGAGCAATGGTAAAATATTCGCTAAAAACATTTTCGCCATACTGCAAAGCATCAAGAACCGAGAGGAAGGTAGGGGCCGTCCGCAGCAGCAACCGGTTAAGTTGCCCGAGCCGCCCCGAGTCATTCGTCCTCAGCCGCAGCCGACGCAGTACAATCGTTACGATCAGGAACGGTTCAACCGGCAGAAGGAGGAAACGGAAGGTTTCAAGATCGACACCATGGGTACATACCACGGTATGTCGCTGAAGTTGGTAACGCAGGGCCAGGCCGGTCAGAACAAGACACAGCCAAGCAGTTTGAACAATAATAATACCAGTAGCAACAACAACCTATCGGCCAGTATGCCACCGGGCCGACCGAAGGAGCTGATACCGACGGCACAGGCACGTCTGTTGGCCCAGAACGCGTCCAGCAAGCGAACATCGCGCACACCGATCATTATCATACCGGCGGCGACGACCAGCCTGATCACGATGTACAATGCGCGTGAGGTGCTGCAAGATCTGAAGTAAGTATTGGATGGAAGTGATTGCTTGCCTTTCATAACCAGTTCGGTTAATACATAAAATACTTTTCTGTTTCAAAAGGTTTATCACTACCGACGAAAAGAAGCGGGGTGGATGTCCGCGTGAAAACGAGGTTTTGATTCAGCGACAAAAGGCGGGTAACTTGACCGTACCGTACCGGGTGATAGATAATCCGTCGAAGCTGACGGCACACGATTGGAACCGGGTGGTGGCTGTGTTTGTGATGGGACCGGCCTGGCAATTCAAGGGCTGGCCGTGGGATGGCAATCCGGTGGAAATATTTTCCAAAAGTAAGTATTCACTATTACATTCCCTGTTTTGAATACATTTTAATCATGCCCTTACACCGTTCTTTGTTCGATTGTCTCGTTCTAGTCGCTGCCTTTCATTTACGGTACGACGATCTCAAGCTGGACGCGAATGTGGCCAAATGGGCTGTGACGGTGCTGAACATTTCGCGAACGAAGCGCCATCTTGATAAAGCTTGCCTGATGGCATTCTGGGAGAAGCTGGACCTCTACATGACCAAGTACAAACCGGATCTTCGGTTCTGAATGATGAATCCTTGCTGGAGCCGATGCTTGTGCGTGTCTGCTAGGACGACGGAGCTTGTCTTGCAGTGTAATTTCACTTGGATTGCTGGGGCAGCGTAATAAAAACGATAGGAATTATTTTTAAAAGCTCATTCGGTGGCGGCCAATGTCCTTTTTTTACATTTGAAAGAATGTCTAGTTAGAGTAGTTTACAAACATTTCTATTGAGCCTATGGTGTAAAAAGTTGAGCATTCATTACGCTAGGTACTAAAAAAATCAGCATATAGCCCAGTAAAGCCTGAAATAGCAATGAGAAAAATTGATTGCAAATAATTTCACCACCACCAGGTTTTGCCCAGTGGTTCCGATAAACCAAAATCTGGAGGGATTAGAGCGGTGGTGATTAAGATATCGGCAGGACACGACGTACAATATGCGTTGTGGAAAGATAAAGCGTCCGATACGACAAAGTCGTTTTGTGTGTGAGTCAAAGAAGACCAGCGAGCTGGTTATCTGATGAGCTGAGCCATTTGTATTGTTCCGGTTGGACGAGATCGGACACAGAGTAAAGTGGAGCAGTGTTAGTATTTTGGTGTCTAAACACAATAGTGCAACTAACTCGTCACCGTTGTTTGTACTTCTTGCAGAATTATTAAGCGGTGGACAGATTAGTTTGAACAGCCTCAAAATGCGGTCCGCTCGTCGAGCGCTCAACATGATCAAGTATCTAATCCTGATGCTAACGTTTATGTGTGTCGTAAGTGTCCCGTATGTTGTGATGTTTAATCCCGTAAAATTGTATATATCTCCTTTTTAATTTGTGTTCCTTTTTTTCTTCATCCCATCCTGAAGGTGATTGAAATCATTCAAATCGTAGTTGGTGCCGTCCTACATCGACTGTTCGCAACGTATACCGTGTTCATCGACAATGACTTTGTGCGTGCGACACACTTCCTGATAGCGGTCGGTATCGTGCTGGTGTTTCTATCTATATTTGGCTTTGCCGGTATTATTTTCGAAAATGTGATAATGATATTTTTGGTACGTATGCTCAGTTGTAAAATTGAATGTCTTGAGGCTTGAGTCATTGTTTCGTGTTTTTTGTTTGCAGTACGCGGGAATGTTTGGTTTGGTGGTTATACTTGAAATAGTTCTCGCATCAGCCGCCTTTTCGATGTACCACCGAGTGGATAATATGCTTACCCGTAGGATGAACATGGTAATACAGCGGTTCTATACGGATAGCTTCATGCGGGCAAGTTTCAATCATATGCAAAACGAGGTACGTATAAAACGAAACAATTTTTGGAAAGGAAACTAGTTCTTATGTTAAACTGACCATCTTTTCCGCCTAAAGATGAACTGTTGTGGAATTCAGTCGTATGCCGATTGGGCCAACTTCCATCCCGATCGCGATCTGCCTAACTCTTGCTGTCGCATGTTTGATGATGGCTGCATGCCGCACGAACGAGGCTGTCACGCACCGATGTCGGATTTTATAGGATCGCGCATCCACATGATCGCAACCGGCACGGTAATCATCATCGTGTTTCAGGTGGTTTGTATCATAACGGCCATTATAATGGGGGCTCGTTTGTCTAAGTACAAACAGCAGCTAAGGGCGGCTGGTATGAGCTCCGGTCCCGTTACTGCTCCCGAGCCAATTATGACCGAGAAGCCAAAATATTAATCGATGTAAAGTTTTAGAAATAGAATCGACAAGGTCGTGGGTTTTATGTGATTAACGTAGAATGTAGTGGGAATAATATGAAAAACAAATAGTTTTTGTTTGTTAGTTTTTGTTTTGTTTTAAGCAACGCATTTAATCTTAATTCTAAATAAATGCTTGAACAAGAATAAGTGTGATTTTTACTGAAAAGTGTTCACAATTTTTTTCCATTTTTGGTTCAAATTAAAACCGATTTTATCTGAAACTCTCATTCCATCTGCCAACGTTCAATTCAAAGAGCAAATAATCGTATTCTCCAATCAGCTGTCTATTTGACAGCTCACTATCCTTTCACACACACCACTAAACGTTCTGCTGTCATTGCATGGCTTATCAGGAAAAAGAAAAGGAAAAATAAAACGATTTCTGTTTGTTCGTAAATACGTCATCCTGGTCCCGAAAAGAAAGCAAAATCATCTGTGTTTTTGAGTCACTTCCTGGAGCGCTGTATTACGCCCTTGGAATTTGGAAGGAATTCACCATTTCGTTTTGTCAATCGCATCGAAATCGTGACGAAATTGCACAATGTTTCGTACGTCCACGTTCGACAAAAGTTTGGGTAAGCGCCTCTATTAAGAGAAAGAAAGATTGTTCCAGAGACGGTGTAATGATGTTGTTTTTCCTTTAACATAGAAAATGCTACCAGCAACCTGAACCTGGAACCGGACTGGCAGGCGATTTTGGTCATCTGCGACACTATCCGGCAGGGTGATATAAAGTAAGTATGCTACAAGGAAGAGATCTGGTATAATTGATCATGAATTGCTTACCTTTCGTTTGGTTACTTCCAGCGCCAAGTATGCGGTCCAGGCACTGAAAAAGAAGATGCAGTCTCCGAACCCGATCACGGCCATGTACGCACTGCTGGCGCTGGAAAGCATCGTGAAGAACTGTGGTACGCCGGTACATGATGAGATCGCGAACAAGGCCAACTGTGAGCTGTTCCAAAATCTGGTCAACACTACCAAGCACGAGGAGGTGCGGGCGAAGATGCTCGAGCTCATACAGGCTTGGGCGTATGCGTTCCGATCGACCATCAAGTATCGCTCGATAAAGGTAAGGTTTCGGTGTTTGTATGCGCACTGTCGACGAGTTGACAGTCGTTTGCCATCGTTGAAGGCGAACGGAACGCTGCGTAGAACATTTCGCAACTCCCCGTCAGTGTCTGTATGCAGTGTGTTGTTAATTTGATTAGTGTGGGGAAACAGACTTTGAGTCATCAGTGAGCTTCAATATGGCGGTACGGTTGATATGATATTTGATGTGGTTTATGCATATTTTTTAACTTATCAACAATCCAATCATGGTGTTATACACAAACAATAATGTATTTTTTGATAGCTCGTGTTAGTTGAAACAATTTCAATGGCGTATTCAGATAGTGAACATAACAAAGAAAAGTGTGAAGACTGTAAAGTGCAGGAAAATTGCAAAAAATCAAACTTTCCTTAATTTAAAAGCAAAAACTGTTTATCAATTCCAGATTTCATCGTCTGTTCATGTTATTCTATTTTTAACCGATCTCCGTTCCTTTGTCTTCATAGGCAGAAGTTAACCCTTGATATCGTAGAATGTACTTTTTCACAGCCCCTATCGGTGCTTCCGTTTGGTAACCGTCTTTTTTAAATATATTTTCACTTACCTTTTTTTGTAGGATACAATGAACATTCTGAAAACGGAAGGCCACAAATTCCCGGAGCTAAAGGAAGCGGACGCCATGTTTTCGTCCGACATTGCCCCGGACTGGGTGGATGGAGAGGTGTGCCATCGCTGCCGGTCACAGTTCACCTTCACCGTGCGCAAGCATCACTGTCGTAACTGTGGCCAGGTGTTCTGTGCCCAGTGCTCGTCCAAAAACAGCACGCTGCCCAAGTTTGGCATCGAGAAAGAGGTACGCGTATGCGATGGGTGTTATGCACAGCTTCAGCGACCAACTGCAACGCTGGTTAAGAAGCCTACAGAGGAAGAAGATTTGCCGGCCGAGTATCTGACCAGTTCGCTTGCCCAGCAAGCCCAGGGTCCGGCACGCAAGACGGATGAAGAGCTGCGCGAAGAGGAGGAACTACAGTTGGCCCTTGCACTGAGTCAATCGGAAGCGGAAACGAAGCAGCAGGCTCAGGCTCGGCGGTCTGCAACGTTCCACAAGGCACCGGAATCACCGGAACCGCAAACGCCCCAGGCACAGGTCAAACGAAGCCCCTCACCCGTAGAGGAACCACCGGCCGATCCAGAGCTGGCACGCTATCTGAACCGCAATTACTGGGAGCAGCGGCAGGTGATGGAATCACCGGCCTCTCCATCGGCACCGAGCCCAATGCCCAGTCCGATGCCATCGATGCAGCCTAGTTTGCTTACGAAAAGTGCTCCCGAAGATGCGGAGATCGATGAGTTCTCCAACATGATGAAAACGCAGGTGGAAATTTTTGTGAACCGTATGAAATCAAACTCCAGCCGCGGTCGTAGCATCTCATGCGACAGTGCGGTGCAAACGTTGTTCATGAATCTGACCTCGCTGCATGCACGTCTGCTCACGTTTATCAAGGACATGGACGATAAGCGGATGTGGTACGAGCAACTGCAGGACAAGCTGTCACAGATCAAGGATTCGCGCGCTGCGTTGGACGTGTTACGGCAGGAGCACCAGGAGAAGCTGCAACGCATTGCGGAGGAACAGGAACGGCAGCGCCAGCTACAGATGGCCCAGAAGCTGGAAATTATGCGCAAAAAGAAGCAGGAATATTTGCAGTATCAGCGGCAGGTGGCTTTGCAGCGCATCCAGGAGCAGGAGCGAGAGATGCAGATGCGTCAGGAGCAACAGAAGGCACAGTACCGCATGGGGACGGCATTTCCGTTCATGGCACCGGGGCCGGCACCAGGCCAGGGACCGCAAGGATCCCCGGTACATGTCGGTGGATATCCCGGCCCGGGATATGGACCGTACGGTCCGATGCCACCAACGAACGGTAACATGTCACAGTATCAGCCGCAGCAACAGCAGCAGCAGCCACCGCAGCAAATGTTTTCGCCTCAGCACACCGGACAGTACGGGATGCCCGGAGCGGATGGGCAGGTGCCGATGCAGCAGGGTCCAATGCAAGTCCCACCCGGGCAACCTGGCATTATTCCACCGGGGATGAATGTGATGCCTGGGCAGGTCCCACCACCGGGTGGAATGAATATGCCACCCGGTCACATGCCAGGGGTACCGATGATGGGCCCTCCGCAACCCCCTCAACCTCAGCAACAACAACCGCAGCAGCAACAACCACCGCAACAACAGCAGCAGCAACAATTACCCCCGCCGCCCGGTCATCAGGCTGGACTGATGGGTGGAAATCCGATGCAACCGCCGAATGCAGATCTTCAGCAGCAATCGGGCCAGATTCCACCTCAAGTCGCGATGCAAATGCCCCCTGCACCGATGGGTCCTGGACCAGAGGCTGTACCAGTTACCACGGCTGCTCCCCCTGTTGTTACTGCTGCAGTTCCACCGGCTCCCCAGCAGGCACAACCGGGAGTAGCTCCTAAACCCGAACCAGAAACAGCAGAATTAATAAGTTTTGATTAATAGGATGGCTTTCACCAATTATATCCAATCTAGAACGCTACGCAGCTGTCTTTAAAAACTTTTCGGTTTTATATTTTCTCTTATTCATTAAAATAATGCATACTCTTCTTTAGATTGCTAAAATGTTGCCAAGGAGGGCATATTTCAATATGTATCGCAGTTTCTTGTATAGCAAATACATTCAACAACAAAATGGTTAAATTAACAGTTTGTGAGTTTTCAATTAATTTATATTCAGTTTTTTATATATTTCATTTCTTTTTTCAGTTTTTATATATTTTTTTTTAAGATACGCAACCGGTTTTTGAGCGTAAAAAAAAATATCTGGAAATCTTTGAGTAAGAAAGAGGGTTTAAAAAAAATAAAAGGGGCGAATATATTTGGGTAGTTTTATACTACATACATAACATATTTTATAAACACGGGAAAATGTGGTACGTAATGACGTTGTTCATAGCCGAAAAGATGTTGTTTAATTTATAAGTACTTAAGTACAAAATTAGCTTTGTGTTAATTGAGATAACACCCTTTTTAACCTTCTAAATGCTTACGTTCACGTATTGTTTGTAAATTTAGACGAATGTTTTAAATCACACTAAAGCTCCAAGCTATACAATTTGCACGTTACAGCTAATCTTGCTAAGATCTTGCAAACACCTTCTTAGCAGCTAGCTATAAAGGTTCAACAAGCTCACTAGACACGCATCGCAAACCAACGTGCCGTGTTTGTAATTATATTCTTACTTTCATTGTTCACTATCCACCGAGTGAACGTCCGCCCGCGATCACGGAAGGGAGATCACTGCAGGTCGTTTAGATTTTCGCGGAGAATTAAGAAGAAAAAAACCCACCCCCCCGGGACCCGTGCTGAATCCTGCTGCACGTGGCCTGTCTCCTTCAATGCAGCATTGTGTCATATTATTTTTGTTTGTTTGTTTTCGAAACAAACCTTATCTACTTCGAACGATCACACGGCCCCGCGTGAGTTATCAGTCATTCGCATCACGAAGTCTATAACTTTCACGCGAACTTAACCGTGGATCGTGCTTGATCGCGCACCGTCTTACGCCAATGTGTTGTCTTACAAATATGTGCTGATAATATAGCGATGGAGGTTGGTGTTGAACGGGAAGTGGTGTTGGTGAGTGATTGTGATTCTTTTTTGTCTGTCTCTCGCTCCACCCCCAAGACTAAGTGAAGGGGACTTTTGTCTTTGGTACGTACCGGAACGGCACATGAAATATCCTTGAGTCTGCAAACTTCGGCCATTGACAGCAGGTGCGAAATGTCGGCATCTCCGGGAAGCCGGTTGCATTAAGCCTGGAATAAAGACGCCGCTGTAACGCTGTACCGCCCCTTTTTGTGATCGATGGTTAAGAAAGAGTGGTGCAATTTCTCATACATCTTAAAACACCGTTCGGGCATTACTTCCTTTAGTTTGAGTAAAATCATTAATTTGGTGCCAAGACACCGAGGTAGGTAGTGATGGGTATGCAAATTCGATGCTCGGCGCTGGAGGGAACAACAACCGAAAAATGGGATGTTAAAACCCTTCAGCTAACGTGACATGAGTAAGCGGTGATCCTTTCCTGTCTCGCAGTTGTTTACTGAAATTGATAGGAAAACATTTTTGCAGAAGCTCCCCTAACATTGACCCATTTCCATTCTCAAGGAAGGTGGTCGCCGTGAAGGACGTCTACCGGTTGATAACGGTCGAGCATTCGCCATTGGCACCATGCGATCGCCGAGTGGAATATGTGTGTGGTTTAAAAAGGCATTTAAAAAGATACTCACTAAAAAAAAATTTTTTTAGCAGCAACTTGTATCTACAGCAAACCTCCCCTCTGATAAGGAAAAAAGCGCAGACACACTGTCACACTGCGCAAGTGCGCAAGTTGTATCGTAAATCACGATTCGCAATCGCAGTAACCTAATCGATACAGTGGTGTACCAACGTAGAAGGAACGCTAAATTGGGCAACACTGTGGGATGCAGATTGTGTGTTGGTGTGTGGGTTCCCTCACCTCAGCTGTGGTTTTGGCTGGCAGGTCGTGCTAGCGTTGTGGAATGGTTTGGCATTTCTGGTGGTGGCGTGTGTGTAATGGAAACTTCCAAGATGGAATGCCAGAACGTGGAAGTGTCATGTGCCACCTGCAGAGAGTTCCCAAAATGGTGTTGTGCCAAGTAATATTTTAATGGAAACCTTAGCGCGAATGCGGTTTTTCCTGTTCCCCGTGCGCCCAGCGTGCGTGGATGGCGCACCTGTATGAGGTGGCTGGTCGGTCCACCACCACGAGCAGCCATGCTTGGTTGATGGTGCACTTTTTTTATAATCTAAATGCTGCACGGGCACGAAAATACATGACACAGTGCGAGATCGCTTTTGGGCAAAGGATAGACGCCCCACCTCATCAGGAGGTTCCAGCAGGCAAAGCAGGCTTAGAGTCTGTTTCAAGAGGGAAGGGTTGTCAAGGTGCAATGGAAGGAGCGAAACACTGTCTAGCACTGTGTCACCGTGTCGGTTTGTAAAACGGAACGCATCGTATGGTCTGGGTGTGTGTTGTGCAAGATGTGTAGCCGTGTCTCCATCCGCGGGATGAAAATGGAAAGTAGTTTTTCGTCAACAGTTTTCCGTGCGCCCCAGACCTCCCTTCTATGTAGCAGATTGGATCGGTGTTAGAAAAGTAGGTTGCTGCATGCTGCGTTTTGTTCGGTTCGAAGGCACGTGCACGTTGTGCAATGTTTGGCGGAGAGCTTTTAGTTTAAGGTACGATCGTGTTTCGATGATCGCTTCCTAATAGAAGCGTTTGCTGTTCAGAGACAGCAATTATGGTATGATGAGGCTTGTTTTCCTGTTTGCAGGCACACCCATTCCAATATATCGGGCGCTAAGGGGTCAGTTCGGAACGTGACAGTGACTCATTTGTTTGTGATGAGTGTGCGCTCCATTTTTGCGCGGCAAATTGAGCAAGGAAATTATAGTGGACGCTTGGAACCGTAACGGATGGCTTTTGTAAGATGATTGATCACTATGATTGATAACACGCGCTTGCTTTGATGGAAAAAGATGAACCAAGTTGTATGATACTGATGAGTTTAAGAGGTAAAAAACGGTAGGTAAATGTAATTGTCGTAGTAGATGCTGTTGTTATCATGTTATAATGCGGTTCATTTACGTGCTGTTTTTTCTATCGGTTAAAGGACAAACTAAAATGAGTATAAAAGCCCGTTTGGAGCAATTCACCTGCAGCGTGGATTGACTGCCATGCTTAATGGAAAACTTAGTCAAGTTAGTCTTGTAGAGGGAAGGACTTCAGTTAGTATTTTGTTATGTTAAGATTTTGTCGTATGTATTTTGTTTAAATTTAATCCACATCGAATGCCTTCACTATAAACAGCGTGGTATTTTTTAATATGGTCTTCTTACAAGAAAGTTTTATATTGTTTTTGTGAATATGTGTGGTTCGCTAAGGGCCTATCAAATTAGTTTATAAAACGGTAACGCTGTATACGTGAAAATACTTTATTGTACTGGAAAGATTGTTTGATATTAATAAATGCAAAAGATTACTTTGCTTCCTACCAAAACATAATTTTCTGTTATTAACTTGTAAGAAAAATAAAACTTAATTCTCATGAAAGTTGCTGTTAGATTACATAAATTGTTATTTATTAAAAAAAAACTTTTGTCTATAAAGGTTAGTTTGCTGATCCTAGAAATGGACAATTTTTTATGCCGCTCGGCGACTGGCTGCAGCTTCCCATCAATAATGGCACTAGTGAGGAGCGAACCTGAACGAACTTTAAACGAAACGAACGAAAATTAAACCTGGAACGGCCAGAACAGGAGAACCCTCGAATTCGCTTATTTGATGTCAATATAAGAAAAAAAGAAAAATGAATAATAAAAAAAGAAAAATAAATCAATTCCCCTCACTTGCTCGCTAGTAAATGTTGAATAAACATAGAAACATGATCCTATCCAGAATGAACCTGCTCGTTCCTGTGCATTCTACATGTTCTATAAATACCACTTTACTTGAAAGAAAATGTCACTATTTTGTTTTAACTGCTTTAAATAAATAATAACTAGTTGAGAAACCAGTTACACAAAATTTAAGAAAATATTTATTTGAACAGGTTCTTTTTCGGTCCAATAACCGATATCGAACAAGGCCTGTCAGATCCATTCGTAGACTTGGCAATCGGTTGCTTAGTAGTTTAGTTTACAGAGTTTTTCCAGTTACTTTGCGTGTTTATTTGCCTTAAAAAATATTCCGA
>KB696571.1:0-58538 GCA_000349165.1 Anopheles christyi | reverse complement strand
AAGTTCCAAAATAAAATAAAAAACAACCAATTTTAGCATCGACATGTTGGTATGCCACTGCGCAGGACAAATGTGTGTCCCTGGTGTGCGGGTAAAAGGTTGATTTAAAGCTTTTTCAACTGATGAGCCTGACCTATGAAAAATCTGGTCAGGCACTGGCATAATGTGGCGAGCAATAATAGTTGAAGGATGCATTAGACTTTAATTATGATCTCTCTGTTGTAATGATGGCATTTGAAGTAGGCTCATTTATGCAAACGCATTAACAAAAAGGAAAGAAGAAAAAAGTATCATCTTGTTAAAGAACGATTTAAGCAGGTTTTAAAATCAAATTTGAATGCTAACGTGTTGCCTCATGTTGTTTATATTTTTCTTGAATTCATTTAAATTTCTTGAATCTTAAAATCCGTGCGAGTAGATATCCGCATCGCTTCTAAAGGCGAAATACTTAAACAGCTGAAGAAACACAGCTTTTTAATCAATACAATATGCTTTTGACATAAATTCAAACACGATTTCCTTCGTTGATTGAGTGCAATAAGCCATTAAGTGTAACATCACTTTTGTTACCAGAGTCTCGTAGGAAGCGCAGATTTTAATGGCAGACACGACATACTTTCTCGGATGTGAACAAAATTACCATCATTATACCTAATGCAGTACAGTCAGAGCAGCCGGTGGCATAAAACGGACAAGAATAAAACATGTTGCCGATGCCACTGTGTACTGATTCCGCCGCGTTGTTGCGATCAATTTGTTCACCGTTCATTATATTTTATTGTAGTCAGTGAACTAGTCCTTTGCATTTCTGATATTAAATCGTAAGGGTAATTTAATTTGTGTTATTTCAGTGATGTATATTCATGATGCATTTTTTTTTTCTTTTATTATAGGTAAATGTTTGACTTGCTTTTCATGTGACTCATACTGGACACCGTCGAAACCTTCCAAAATGTATGTCTTATGGAATGTACAGTAAGTACAGAACAAACAAGCAAACAAAAAAATAACATGCAATTTAAAACAGTGTAGAGTTTTCCCTATCAATTGAAAAAGAGGTTGAACATAAAAACACTGTAATACCCAACTTGAACTGAAGCTTGCTGTTGAGTCATTGTTGCATCGACCTCGGTGCAGTCCGACTGGTGATGCGTTAGCTTTGCCGCCTCGTTCATCACTTCTGCTTCTCTACTCGACAGACTGTCTTCCACCTTTGGCCGTTTTATGTTTTCCGCCTTTTTCAGCACTTGAGGCAAAGCGGCAAAATAGGAAGCTCTTTAGTGTGGCTATCAGTTGAGCGGGACAGGAAAACAATAGCACCACAAATCGAGTGCGCTTCCTTTTCTCCAATATCCCCTGCAATTAGTAGTGAATTAATCGTCTGTTTCGTTTTCACCAAGCTTTTTTTCATTTGTTCCTACTTGAAGTTGAAGTGTTTTGCTTTTCCATTCACTCTTCATTCGAGTTTGTTCTCCTTCCTTTTTCTTGTATTTTCAATCGCTTTCGTTGTGCAGCGTGCTAAATCGGTGATGGAGGTTACGACTGAACAAGAGGCTAAATAGATGATAGCCGGTTATCGGCACACGATAGACACACAAGAAAGAATAGAATTAAGTCTTTCCGGCTGCATCATCACCTTGCAAAAAAAAAAATCACTTTTCCTTGATCCTGGTCGTCATCCGGGGTGGTCGAAAAATGACTTCCTACTGACGGAGCTTCCCGCAGCAGATGCGCCAAATTGGATCGCTAATAAGAATAGGGGCCAGTGTCGAATGGTGACGATTGACGGTTAGCTTTCCGCTTCGGTTACATAATGCAAGTTCTTTTCGACGACAACGACGACCGAGTGAAGAAGAGCAAAAAGGCAATGAAGTATCCCATGGCCAATTATTGGTAATTTGAAAATCGATTTCTATTTACTTTTTTCCGCCCTCTGCGTGCCATCGCACAATCTGTCTAGGAGTGCAGTAGGTTCGTCGCTTGTGGTTGCCCAGTGCCCAAGGCCCGCCATGGTCCCATCGTGACGATTACCTTTTTATGCTTCATTGGGTTTTGCTCTGCCGTGGAGAAATGCGCAGTACAACGAAAGGATGGGCGAAAACCCGTGACCGAATCGATTCGGTACGTTACTGGACGGGTGAAAGAAATACCTTCGACTGCTCATGACTGCTGGAATCGATCGATCTATCACGATGGAACAGTAAACGGGACTTTCAGTGTTGTGGAGAGTGAGTCATGGGAGAAGGAAGTTGAATTGTTTTTCTTCTCTCTTGTTATGACTGGTGAAGAGCAAACCGACACAGTTGGTGGCTAAAGCTACCTTTATTTTATTTGGATATAGTTCGGCTCATAAATTACAGTCAATTGAGTGTCATCATTTTTAACTAATTTTTTTTTATTTTTTGATTGATTGTATAATTATTTATCGAAATGGTGTATCGAATGTAATGAAATATTTCTCTTTGTATGTTTGTTTAAAAACTCGTTTCCATGACTAATTCATCAACGCTGGTGTTCGTTCTTGCCAAAAACACATAAACAGGAGTCAATATACACACAAAATTGTATCACTTCAAAGAACATATTAGATTTTTTTTCTTCATACATTGCCCTCTTCTGACTTAAAATCTGGGCGTGAGTAGCGTGAGGTTAACAGATCCACATTTCGTGATGCTGTAAATAAGGGTTTCGTGTTCGCGAATTATGTTTTCGCTTACCCAGGCAAGTCTCCGTCCGGCAAGCATAAAATTCATTTTCACAAACTAATTGCATCGTTTCGGGGTCTGCTCGTTTGAATTGCGTTGTGTTGAACGCAATCGATGAGTCACCGAATGAAAATTAGAGCTGAAGATTCATTCTTTTATTCTTGTCTTTTAAAACAACAATATTTAGCATCATATGGTCATTATTATTTTACCCCTGTCTCGTAAATGAATGTGATAATTTTTTGGAGGTAGAGGTATAACTCATCTACGAATCTACGAGGAAGTGTTCCACACCGGCCAAGGAAACTGTACCATGAAGGCTAGACATATCTTGCAGTCATGATTAACCACCGGATTTTGCAAAACCTAAGCAAATCACTCGTTGGTGTGCTTGTTTGAATTTTCTTTGTTCTTGCGCCGGCCAAGCCACGAGACACAAAACGGTGGCCCCGCTCAAAGGCAGGCCTAGTGATGAGAGATAATTAACAAGCAAATTTACTACAAATAACCTCATTTGTGGTGGGCTTCAGTGTAAATCAACTGTCTGGACGGATACAATGTAGTTGAGAGACAAACAAAACAAATGTGTGAATAGATCAATTAGCACAAATACAACATGTGCAACAATGGTATTGCAATTAATTTAATCATCTTCAATTGCTGTGAATAGCAACAAGGATCAAACAGTGTCAATAGAGATTCGAGTAATAACATAATAAAGCTGTTGTTCGGGTAGGTGCTATCTCTTATATGACGATTATCTCAAATTATCGATTTCCAGGGACTTAAAAGCAAAAAATCTTGCTAAAACATCCGAAAGTTTTTGTTTGATGGTGATGCTCTATAAAGATTTGCTGACCCCTGTAACATTCAACATTACAAAAATTGCTGATTATCTCACAAAGCAACGACCAGCTGTGTGGTGTCCAACGAGTATAAATAATTATGATGAAAGTAATGTAACTGCAATCTTATTTTCGAATATCGACTCATGTAATAGTTCTTTTTTTTTTCAATCCAACTACAAGTCAAACCCTCTTGACCTCTTCGCACGGTGGATGTGTGTTGAGGGTGAGCAACATTAAATTCATTGCTGAATCCCCACCACACACAGCACAAGTCAATGTTCAATGTCATACACTACGTAATCCTGAAATTCGACATAATTCCGTCGTCCAGCTTCTCAATTGCAAACCGCACGCAAGAAGCGCCTCATAAAAGCTGCGTGATACGGCGTCGACCGATTTATTTTGCGCAGGTTCGCAGGTCGCATTCTTCCACCGTTGTGGAAGGAATCTCCCTACCGCGGGGAAAGATGATTTATTACCATCTTAATATTTACGGTTACGTTTGATTGGTGGTAGGTTGTTCGTAACGGCATGAGAGGGGCGACCCTTTGTGGGGTAGAAGTGGATAAAAGAAGTCCTTGTGCGATTAATGCACCCCTCAGGCTCAGGTGGGTTAGTGGGCTGTTGCGTGTTCGAATCAATTTCGGCCAGAACAAACTTGCGACACACACAACAAAAAACGCTTTATGAACCGTTAATTTGGGACTGAAGGTGTTTAATAATAATTCCACTGTCTGGCTTCCCTCTCTTCATGCCCGCACACACAGGCACTCCAGATGGATCGTGTGTAATCATTTAAGGATTTATTTTTTTGTGTGCTAACACCGTTACCGTTAGCAGCAAACCGGAAAGTGTGCGTAAGATCCTGAAAATGAAACCACAAGCAGCGCGTTTATTTCAAAGATAATTTTTCACACTCACAATTGCGCCGCTTGTTGGGTTCCAAAAGGGGCCAGAATCGGGTCACTGTGCACATCATTAAAAAGCGCAGAGTTGAGTGCGAAATAAATTTTACACCATCAATAATTCACACGAAGAATCATCTTTCGGGATGGCAACCAACCTGTTTTGGTGCAACGGATCTAGAGATGTTGGTGCAGGAATTAAATTTGCAATTAAAGAACTGATCGATTTATTCGAGGCCATATTTTGGATGTCACTCGAAGGAGCTAATATTTTACCCTACATCAGTACCATTTTTTATCTTTGGATTTGTTAAAACATAAAAAAACCTTTACTTTTTTTGTTATTTAAAGACTGGGATTTATTTTGCGCTTTCATGACGTAAAGCTCCATTTTTCGAAGCGGAATTCTCGTAGTATAAATAGATCGATATCTATCATGCATACTTGTTGTTGCCTACTTCAAGAGCCCCATTTGGTCCGACGTACGCTCCTGCATCTTCATTCATTCACTCACTCGCTCCACTGTTGTTGCAGTTCTTGTCTCTGCACAGTTCGGCCTGTGTATACTAACCTTATTTGGCAACTTTTAGATCTACAACATGAAACAACCTGCCCAGATGATGGAAAAGGCACAACATTAGAGAGAGAAACAAACCTCAACCCAAGTTTGTCTTGTCTATACCCCATTCATTAAAGCTCTTCTACGGGAATTTCCCCCCTATGCCGAAGGAAAAGGAAAAGCGTTATACGAAAAACTACTTCAGATAAACACATTCTCCCTCTCTCCCTGGTTTGTTTGTGTGGTTACACTGGCCCGTTTTTCTGCTGCTAAAGTTACGCAAGTTTTGCTGTTTTCAATTTTGCAAACGTTACTTCTCTCCTACCACGGACCGAAACGACACGGAATAGATTGCACCGTTGCGATTCAGGAAAGGAAATTCGTATCTAGCCATCGAACAGTCGAATGATAGAAGGCTTATAAGGGGAATAAGTGTGCATTCCACCCTCTCCGAATGTAAACCGAATGCACTCGATGAAAGCAATGCAAAATTTACATAAAACTAATGAGCAATCAATTAAACAAGAGACGGCGAACCCAAACTGTTCCGTTCCGTTTTTGGTTACAAGTAGGTGGAAGACGCACAGTCCTACCTTCTAGCGGATCCTTTGACTAATCGAGCGGAGCACCCACTTTGATTGATGGGTCAGCGGACGGTTCCAACTTCCAATTTGCTCTGGAAACTGATCGAGCCGATGATCGAGATCGAGCGTCGATGCCCATATTACGGAGGTAGACATAGGTCTATGGAGTAACCCACACGGCAAGAATGAAGGCAAAAAGGCGAATTAATTGAAACATTTTACCAAACATCTAAACCGAAACGATGCTAATGTGTATGCTCGATGCTTGATGTAAGACCTGGATGTTGTCAGTGATCATTCCAGCAACGGGAAAGGGACCGTAACGTCGCAGCCTGAGAAACACAATTAGATTGACGGCAAATTTTCTCAACAGCAACATGCTCCGCCGCCATTTATGTTGTAGTGTTCTGTCCGAACTGATCTACTTCCTTGTTCATGGCAGGCTTTTTCATTGCAGCCAGTGCATCAACATCATTAATAATAATATCAGACCAAATTTATGCTAATATTTATCAAACGGGAACAACCGGCAGAAAATGTTGCCCAAAAGAAACCAATGCAGTGGTTCAGCTTTTTGTTTCTACAGACTCTTCTTTTATGGACTGTGAACTGTCTGTAAAAAAAAAGGCGTGATCGTTCTTGGGCCCTTGGATTGCATATTAATTCCTTACGTACACTTCTTTCGCACCTTTTTTTTAAGTACTCTACAAAACATAAAACAAATTCTGTAGCCTCAGAGTGAACTCCTTACCAAAATAACCAGCCTGAGAAAGATGTAAAGCAAGAACTCTAACACTGAGCCAACGGACAGGGAATGTAGCATGTATTATGATTATTGACGATGGACCGTGTACGGTTTTTTTCTCCCTGTGTGCGAGGTGTAAGAATAATTTATGTCGATGGTAAATTGACCCGCGCACACCTCAAGAATATTCTCCAACACAATCACGCAAGCAAACAGTGTTTTAACCTTGTGTGCATTGTAATTGAATGCATGTTTTTGAGTGTCTGCTCGCCAAAAAGAAATTGAGTATAATTCTGATTGCAATCATGTATGCCGAAGCTAATCAAAATCGAATAAAGGATCGATTTTTGTGTGAATGTTTCGTTTTAATTCAAACCAAAAAAAAATTCCCAAAAAGCCCTTGTTTGCTTTAGGGAAGAAAAGTTAACGTGAAGTGAAGATTCAAACGCAGGTACAAAAGAACCAAACTATCCTGATCGCGAAGCAGTTCGAAGCCCTTTTCCGGAAATGCAACTCTCTTTGGTCGATATTTTTAACTCACACCCGATCGAATTCCAAACCAACCAGCCACCCCGACCGCAACCGGCGTCGAATGTATGTCGAATGAGAAATCGTCGCTGTCAGGTAATCAAATTTTATTTTCGATTCCGCCTTCTTTCGCACATCCCAGAAAGCGCCCTGGTATCTGTGGTGGTTTGTGGCGGGAATCGTTAAATGTTGGTCACGGAGCAACGCGATTCTCAGCCCATACCAGCGGAAAGATAGGGATGATAAATGATGCAATAGCGGGTTCGTTTGTGTTCACGGATTGCAATCGATTTGACGTTACTGGCTGTTTTTTTTGTGTGTGTATGAGTGGGAAGGATACGGCAAACGTTCATTCAAGTTTTGTTGCAAGCCCGGGTCAATCGGGATTTATTTTCGCTGTCCTCCTCCAGTGTGTTGGTGGATTTCGGTTCGTAATAATAGAAGATCTGCAATTGCACTTAATTTTGACTTTTTCAAAGAGGGTCATTGAACTGTACTTCATTGTAGCTGCTTTCCTTGTGACTGTGCGGTTACAGTGATTTCCGTTTCAACAGTACGGCTATAGGTGGAGTGCATCGTAATGAAGGAAGCTAAATGGGAGACAAAAATAATCAATTGATTCGTTTATGCGCGTGACTAGACTGTACGAGTGAGTAAAATTTCATTGGAATTTACCATTGTACCATTTGAATCAATGTAATTGAAAAACCTGATGAATCAATGAGATAAAGTTATGAAATATTTGAATTCACTTTGTCGTAGAAGCAAAATGTTTCATTCCCACTACTAACAGCTACTAACCAACACCTAAATGCTAAACAACTATTATTAGCCATGGTAAAGTTTCGCCATACATCACCTGTGCTCATCTTTTGCTTGCGATCGTTTTGCCATCAACCGCTACGTGCCTTGATGTTGATCTCGCCAAAAACAGTAAACTTACAACTATTTTCGTCCACATATTTTGGGGGCCGTTAACGCAACGATTAAAAATAACTACCTAGCGGTTAATATTAAAAGAATACACAAAAACTATCAATCAAGCCTACCCAGGCAATGAATCTTTCAACGAATCAATCTACCTTTTTTTCGAAACTATCTGAAAAGGTGCTATCGTTGCATAACCTACAGAAACTCGTGGTGTATGGCATACTCACATCGTACGGTGAATTGCGCCTGCCATCGGGAAGGTTACACCTTACTTTCCTTCCACGATCTGTCCTTCAATCTGTTGGGCTGAGTGAGATGGAAAGATCCAAACATTCATAAATCACGTGCCTGCTGATACGGGAGGACGTCTGTCGATGATTGGTGAGCTTAGCACTTTGGTTTTCCCCCATTTAGCAGAACCAACCGTAGGGCTACCAAACTTAGCTCTTCGCTCGGTTGAAGCATTGGAATGAGCTTTGAAAAATTAATTTAAAACATGTTGCTCATATATGCTCATACTGTTCCTCAAGGCTGAATTTATCCACTCGTAGCTTTTCAGCATCGATTAATCGATCTCTCCTGGTAACATCTAAGCAACGGGAAAATAATCATTAGCACCATTTCGAAACACTTGTCAGCACCTTCTATTATTGCCAGCATATCGCTCTTGTGTGACGTGTGCATAGGGAGTGGAATGGTTGTTTTAAGCCACCCTCGCTTGAATTGGGCCTGCTCGAGACACTTTTGTTGGGGGGAAAGACCGACACACATTACCTAACCGCAAACGATTACGGGCGAGAATCTGTATCACACGCACTGGCAGTATCTCTGCGCCCTCTTTCTCACGTGTGTGCAACGCCTTTTTCTCAGATCTATAAACCATGCCACGCAGCAAAAAAGAAGTCAACCACGTACTGTTTTCGATTGCGTCTTTCTTTCCAGGGAGGGATAATAGCGCGAATGTTGTTTTTATTGTTTTGCATTGTGTGTTTCTCGCTTGTTTGTCCGTCAATCGCCGCGAGAAACATGATCAGGGTGCGTTCTACATGAAAACGAAAGTGTGTTCCTTGTGTGTGGTTAAAAAGTGACAAACACCTTATTTTTCGAGCTTGTCAAGAGCTCACTAGAGAGGTCGATATGAAAAGGGTACAGAAAAAGAATTTGGGTTTTGCTTACCCTGTTATTCCAAAAACGCACCAGGACAGGGCATCCAATCTGCGCGACGGACAATGGAACTCAAGAGGGTGGTAACCCACACAATCGCAGCTGTAGTTTGGAAAGCGAGAAAAGTCGCACAATTGTTATGCTCCGCTTTTTCCTCTTCTGTTCATTTGAAGTGGATCGTACGTTTTCGGTACGATAGCGGATAGCGCCTCCGGGTGGGCGCTGGGTGTAGAATTCCAATGCCATTGGTGCAATACAGAAGGCGTACTGCCAAGGCAAGAGATTGATACCCGTCCGCACACGACCTGCCCAAAGGGCGCTCGTAATTGAACGTTTTCATGTGACCTGATTTACGAGTTGTTGACTTGCAGGAGGATTTCAGGCAACCCTAGAAACAGCTTAAACAGTTTATAGAACAAAAAAAATCATGCAAAGCCTCGCTCCTCTCCTCGTATTAGGTTGTGGGCTTTTTGACGCACTTGATCGCCATATGAGGAATAGGTGGTTAGTGTATTATGTCATCGAGTATTGTTTTGACATAAGTGATAGATAATTGTTGACACAGTGGTGGCGAACGAAATCCACCCATCCAGCAACCAAAGGACGTATAATAATGATGGCGCATGCAAATTGGTCGTGCCTGGCGATGATTTGGGGAATGTGTTTTTGTATCTATTTTCTCTCCGTGCCGCTCGTTGCGTCGCAAGAAAATTGACACGACGAAATTGAATCGTGCTCCGGTGGTAAAATTAATAGTCGTCCCGATCGGACACGACAACTAAGACGAGTTTAACTGACAGCGATCGAAATGTCAATAGCCTGAGGGAAATAATTGCATACAATATTTCCATTGATAGGAAAAACCCGTTCGGGATGCAATTTTTTCCCCCTCTTTCCTTCAATTTTATGTGTCATTTTTATTAAACGTCGGCATCTTGCAAAAAGGGTTTTTGTTTTTGTCCACCACCGAAAAATTAGCCTTCAAGCACGCATTTTCCCTCCTAATGTTCCTATCTCTGTCGTGTTTGCAACATCGAACAGATTGTGAAACGTATTATGCCGTACTTGGGGCGATAATCGTTTAACAACGGTTTAACGATGAGAAAACGGTGCCTGAAGCTGTTGAGCAAGAACGGCATGCTTTGCGACCAAACGTAAGCTCTTGCTGCTGCTGCTACTGTGCTACCATTTTATGCTATTGTGTTTCCATTTTCGCCGAGCAATTTCATACGGCTATAAAGTAAGGCATGTTTAATCGTTGGTGCATGCGGGAAACAAAAACAGACTCAGTTTACCGAATTGAGGGAGCGGATAAGGTTTTTGGAAGTATGAAAACGAAAATTTGCACCTGTTACGTTCGTAGGTTAAAGATTTCTTTGCACAATACCCCAAAAGCGTTTTTAAAACGATTTAATTTGTGTTTCATATTAGAAATTTCTTAAAAATCTGAATTATACTTTGGCACATGTACGACTGAAATCGGATTATTAATGCACACGAATCCTGACAAACCACTCCTCTTGCTACCTATTTTCTATCGCAAATATAGTGAAATTAATGATACAAAACCTTGGTAGCGCGCGGTTCAGTGAAAAGTGAGATCTTAAAACGGGTTGTCCAACCAAAACAGCCCGGTAAGTCAATGGGTTCGTCTCATCGCCTTCAGAAAACGATATAACACCACAAAAAGACGATCCTTCCGATCCCTCTCTGGCATACGTTGCATAATGACAATCACGGGCTAATGCAATGCGTTTCTGATTGAAGTGCTGCTCGGTGCTCTGTCGTTGTTGTTAAGGCGACTTAATTTGTCAGCCCCGGTTCGTTGCATGTAGGCTTTGTTTGTTTATGCTTGATGATTGTATACTATTGTTTACAAGCTAGCTGGTTGGCCGGTCGGCGCACTCTTTGGGCACGACGTTCCGATTGCGTTGAGTAATATACAAACAAATCCGAATATGGTGGCTGCACAATTCAATGTTTCGTTTCGGCTCGGAATTTTTGAAGTCGCGGACACTTGCTGGTAGTCACGATTGTGTTGTATTATAAGGGGACCAGTAATCAATATCACAATTTAATTTTCAAGGTTTGTTTGAAATTTTATTATTCATCTCTAATATGAAAAATAAGATGTATTTCGCTCCAAAAAACAACCATCAACGTGGTTCGGGGTTTGTATAATACAATAATTGGAAAGCCTCCAGCCAATCGAACGGGTTAAATATTAACAAGATCCATACCAATCTTCTCGCGCGCGTTCGATGATGACTTTTCGATGAAACGATTTTTCGTGATCGATTACCGCTAAGTAATGATGCGCTTACATAGGTGTTAGCGGTTGAGCCTGCACGCATTGGGGGAGTGTAAAAGGAACGAAATAAAAATAATGGTATCATAACGGAATAAGTATAGATTCATTCAATTTCAATTGATCCAAAAAGCGCCGTTAGAATCAATGGACGCAAAGATCTCTCTTGCATAATGCAGCTTTAACATATTTTTCGGACTATGGTTCGATTGCATTACTCACTGCTCAAGCTTAAACTCAAACCCTTGTTTGGTGGGACTGATAGATGATCGATCCATTTTTAACAATGATCACTTTCAATTAGGGTGGGTAAAGTGTAAAGTTCTATCGGTAAAGTGAATAGAATTCCTAGCAGAGGTGAATAAGACATCGTAATAAGCTACATAGGATGGATTGAATGGATCGCAGTAGTACATCTTGAACATGGACAATTTGCTTATGCCTAATCATATTCTTTTCTCTCTTTAAGGTAATGCGGCTTTATTCCATGTCATCTTACGAGATCTATAATTTACCAAAAAATGCGCTTATACATAATGGAAAGCGCAGGACAAGGAAAAAGTACCCTTTGAAAATGATATTTCATATTCCTCAAACAATGATAGACTCCCATAAATGTATTTGAACAAGATTTTATAATATATATTCTCCGATCATCTGGTTTGCCACGGTATAAATGAACTCTCAAACAAAAGAACACGGTCAATGTTATATTTTCCATAAGTTACTCTGCTTATCCAGGTTGCGTGCATGAACCTTCACTCAGTTACAAGGTACAAGTAGGGTGGCTTCAAATTGATCGCTACCATCGAGTTCGACATTGATTTTAAATTCAAGTTGTGTGCTTGAACCTGCCACTAAGCATTTACACAACACAAGCTATAATCTTATGATGATCGTTGGATGATCTCCTGACTTCGGCCTAGCCCACTGGAGCAAAAGTGGAACAAAATGATGAGACCACCCCTTCCCTTCTTCTAAAAAGGTTATTACCTGTACACTGTTAAGCTTAAACTGCTGCCAATGAGAGCATAAATATCGCTCAACAGCACAGCATCCTGTCTGTCCGCGGTGCAACGTTAAGTAGATGAAGTATGAATTATTGCGACTATGATCATTCCCTTGCAATGTCAGGAAAGTACAAAAGCACACTGGGGAAGAAGTTACCCCTAGTGGTTGTGAACGTTATTGGTCTACTACCCATGTCATGTCATTCTTTTCCGTTGATCGATACACAACAACACCGGAGTGGTTGGAAATGTTCTCGATCGTGTCGTGTTTTAATATTGCTTCCATCTTCCATCATTGAGTAGAGTACCGATAAGTGCAGGTGCTCCTGAAGACACCTTCTGCATCTTAAAACGAACCCATAATGTACCATCAATTTGAAGAGCTTCTTCTGCAGCGGATGATATGGAGGTTTGGCTTGAGCTCGCAAAGTTAGTCCCCTACTCACGGGGGACGGAAAGCGATGTACAACATGCTACAAGAAATGGAATAGATTGAAATGAGGTGTGCATGTCACGGCTTTTGTCGGGTCTTAATAACATTTAATGAAGCTCATAACTCACGCACGCAGTCTTGTTTGGTATACATCTATGCTTCAGCATCGTAGGTCCAAAGTGGATTGAATTATGGAAGATGAGTGTCGGTATTGTTCGGGCAAGATAAAAAGTTTTCTAGGAGCTGAAATTGGTTGCTGTCTGTGTAAATCACGAAACAGTTAGCTAAAAAAGTTTGCTTGAAATCCTTCTATTAGTGACCTTACTAACTACGTTTACGAAGATACGCTAGAGGGAGAATAATGTTTTAAATTCTTTATAATGGGAAACAAACTTTGGATTCCTTAAATCGGCTTATCCTGTCGATCAATTCACAGCTACAACAAACACCAAGTTCATGCTGCACAAGAGCGACGTTCAGACTAATATAAAAGGTTTTCCAGGTAAAAGCAGATTAAATCGACTTCCTTGCAACCTTTTTAGAAGGATTCACGTCCACGAAAGGAAATGAAGAGCGAAAAGCATCTCGAGTTTATTTCTGATCCTTGCCTCCAAGAACACCTTATATGCAGCTACAACACTCAACGCACATACTCCATTGTGATCATTACGGTGGACATGATTTTATTTTCGCTTTGTGGCGCATTATTTGCACACTCAATTCGCTTCGGTCACTTTCCATACTCCCGGTCAACCAGCGTCGAACGAGTCATGTCTTCCGTAATCATAACTCATCGTACAGGCGCGAGATAAGAGCGTCGGGAGCGTCTTCCACCGGCATGTCCGACGTCCAGCTGACACATGTTGACAGTAACAAGGGCGATCGTTCGTCCCGTGCAAGGCATGCAAAAGGGAAACGACATAAAGGCAGCGATCATGTATTTATGATTGCCTCCTGCACTGTAGCAAATTTGCTGCTCGGCTCTACCACACGAATCACTGGACGACCATGCCGACGAAAGCGTACTTGGAAACGAAAGCGAATCTTGCAATGTGTCCTTGTAGCCGATTTGTCCGATTAGGCCAGAAGTCGAATGTCGAATGGGAGAGTCCACTGTATGAAGCAGAAATTTATGAGGAATCTGTCACGCAGACGATGTATTGGAGGCGATAAAGATAATTCGTACAGGCTACAGTTCTCGGGAATCTGTTCGATTTCTTTCGTTTTTGTCGGCGTGTGAGCCAACCGCTATAATCGTAAGCTTTGATGTTACGAGTAACAACTTGACATTAAAGTTAATAAGAGTAAACTTTCACCTCCAACTACCGAGTTCGAGTAAGCGAGCAGTTTCTAGACCTTTTAAGCCACTCCACTACACTCCATCGAACTAAGTACAAAAGACTCGACACTGAGTTGTCTATGATCCTGTTCGGAAGCACATTGGACTGATCATGTTAGGCGCACGATTGGAAGATTGCAAATCCACCTCACCAACAATGCAGGTGCACAACAATTCGCTACAAACTGTTCGCATTCAGTTCCAGTGCTGCCAGTGCTGCTTCGGGAGCCTGTGAGAACTCTGCTACAAACCGCAACAAATCTTGTTAGGAGCAGCCACGGCTCGCGAACTCCACTCACCATCAGCGAACCCACAAATCGCTACCTAACACGAACAGGTGCCTCGGAGGGCTACTTGGTCTCGGTTGGATTTCCACCTTAAAACTACATAGTGTCTTGCCCCGTCCTCTCTAAACACTGCCAGAAAGTGCAATCTTAAATTACCGCTCCATACCCTCCTGTCCTTAAAACATGGCCAATCTGGCCTGAAGATCGGAAGAGTTCATGCTTAACCATGAAGCCAATGGCTTGGAGGGCTTTTTGATACTAGTCTCCGTATAAATCGCAAAGCGTGGATTCCGTGGTTTGCGCCACCCTATGTACCCGGTCGACCATCAGATTAGATGGCGATTTTGATCGCGGGGATGGTAAGCGATTGGGTTGTTCAGGTGCTACCAAATGCGGTGTACTCAAGTTTTGCGCATACCACAGATGCATCTATGATCGTTTATTACATGCAGCAAAGCCATTGTAGAATGGGTAAGCGCAGTACGGTGAGTGATAGTAAATTGACGATCGTTTCCAACCGGAGTGGCGATACTATCGGGGACGAAAATCAAACATTCATGCCGACAGGAAACGAGACTGGTGAACTGAAGGAAACACAATAGCAAATGTTTTGTATTGCAATTACGGGAAATTAATGTACTTGCAAGCCACGATCGTGTACCGTGTGGTATGTAAATATTACGAAAGAAGAAAGGCATTTGCTTTTGTGTGGATGTTATTGATTTGATCCAAAATATTTTTACGATGCATTTACACGTTACAAATGGCGTGTACTGAGGATATTAAAAATATCCCTTTAGAAAAGGTGCGGCTTTTTAAATGGTACCAACTTTCTTTTTGATTTTTTAAATAAATGTTTTTCTCTTTACTGTTTGGTTTATATGAAACTGTAGACTTTCATCATAACGCACGTTCCCTTCTTAACACAAAGAGTCGTTATAAATTCTCGTAACTACATAAAAAGAAGATTCTTGCACATGCGTGTACGCAAATAATCTCACACGGATTGCAATTAAAATCATAACTTTTCATCCTACCTCCTTCCATGGCGTATTTTTTTTCACCAACCCTCATTCCTCCTTCAATCGCATACAAAATGGGCTTGTTGTCAGATTGTACTACACAGCTGCTATCACTTTACTTGCTTTACTCTTCCCTCTTACTGTCACCATATTGTTCTTTTTGGTGCTCAAGTGTACCGTGTACTACGTACGCACAGGAACGCGCATCCAAACTCCAACCACACATAAAGAGCGATACTGCTGCTGCCGACAATTAAGAACGTTTATGCGCTCAGCACACGCAACATGTCCGGACAGATTGGTGTCTTGTATGGATTGAACGCTGGAAGACGATGCAAAAGAATGAAACTACAACATGCGCCCTTAAGCCGGACAGCATCGTTCCATTTCCGTGTGGTAGAATGACCACAGAATAATTGCCACAGATGAAGCCACTGCACGTTGTAGATAAGATCGGATCTCCGAGAAGCGTGTCAAGTTATCTAGTGCAGCTAGTGTAAACATAAAGTGAATCAGGGATTTAATCATGGAACGTTTTATGTGACCACAAGAACTAAGATTGCATATAATTCTCTTCCGTTGATTGATTAACGTGCGATGGATATCTGCAATCTTCCACCTTCTGTTTCTTACTTCGCACTCGTGCCGTCCACTGCGCGATCTTGTCCAAGCCAATTAATTTATCCATCAATTATGGTGTTTGTATCCTTGGGGATTGTTGTGTAGCTTCAGGATGACTAGAGGATCCAATGGCTTGTCTCTTTATTTCACGCCTATCTAAAAAGGATCGAGCTCATAAGGAGGTGTTAAAAATCGAACATCATTAAAGGAGATTCGTTTCGAAGTCGATCGAACGGTGCAAAAAAAACGTTAGTCGCTTGCAGGCACCAACTCATCCAGAGAGAGAGAGGATTGAGCAGTTTCTTGTGTCCTGCAGGAAGATTAAACTCGACATGACACTTGGCTTTAATAAACGCTCCATAATTGGCTTTTGCTAGTTCAATTGCATTCTGCCGGAACAGTAATCATGTGAAGTGCATTTTTATATCCTATCCCTTGAGGGTGTGAAGAACTCGATGGACAGCATTTAGGTGTAGCATTCTTTCACACGACGATTCAACTTCAATTTGTCCTGTGAAATGAGATTTTTCTGACACGCACAACTACCTTTGCACAGTTAGCCTGCACTGCAAGAGGCAATGGATTAGTGCCCGCACGTCGTTTGGGTTGTCTGTTTAAAGTCATTTCCGTAACATAATTCCATACTCACTGTTTGCACCATTTCAATGAAGCAACAGCGAGCCACTGTAAAACAAAACAACTCTCTGGCTTTCTTATCACATTGGGTTGCGAGTTTGTGAACTGTAATTATTTTATGTAGACCCCTAGACGGTAGTGAACCTGCTGCTGCTGGTGCTGCTGCACGGAGAATGGTGAAAAAAGCAATCACAGTGCTCCATCTATTGCTAAGGCAACAGCATAGTATTGTTCATACTCTCTGAGCCGTGTTGCATTGCTGCCGTCGCTTGTTGCGTATGATTTCTAACATGGATTGTGCACGCTATCACAGCGCGAATGCGGAGGCTTTCGATGTTGTTTACACACACAACACCGCACGGCGAGCATAATTTTTCATCACTTCATTAGCATAATTTTTGGTGCGAGTTGCAATGTGAAATTGCTAATCAGTTGCGGTATGCGAATCGCTGCAATATTTAGTTCGGTTGTGGGTGGGAAAGCGTACTATCAATAATGTTGGAACTGTCCTACATTTCGGTAGTGGTGGTGGTTGCTTTTTGGCACAAAAATAACTACCCAAAGTAACCAATTAAAATAGGCATAATTTAATAACCAGAAGGTTCATTTGGTTCCGTGACTAGGTCAAAAAATGTAGTTGGAAGTCCTTGGCTCACAACATTAACAACAGTATATGCTATGTTTTTTTTTAGTATGAGAGCAAAACATTTACAACCGACAAGTGATCTTATTTGCAATAAAACTCACAACAAGTCTTGCCCAAAATATCTCAGCAGTTGAATATATCTCCATTTGTTTCGCATTCCACTGCTCGATTGGCCTAGGCGCACTAAACCACCGTCCATTCAAGGACACAGTTCCCTCCCAGTGAAAACGTTTGTCCCCCGGGGTTTTCGATCGCTGAGTCACTCGGATGTCTTGGAATGGTGGCGCTAGTGAAACATAATATTTATGAAACCAAACCTTAAACTCCACTCCTCCAACTCCGAAACAGAACGAAGCGTGCATGCTGGCACGCTTTTAAGCATACGCGTCGCCTATGCTTAAGTCCCCGCGAGGGAATAATGC
Source organism: Anopheles christyi (assembly GCA_000349165.1). Classification (NCBI taxonomy): domain Eukaryota; kingdom Metazoa; phylum Arthropoda; class Insecta; order Diptera; family Culicidae; genus Anopheles; species Anopheles christyi. The sequence goes on along the minus strand of KB696571.1, from coordinate 40,846 downwards.
AACCAAATGCATTTGCAGAACGGTTGGCACTAAACGTAGTCTTGAATTGCGCACGCGCTCCATAATACCATAAAGCACACACATACGGTTTGACTTACTGATGACGGTGTGCACGTGTGCTTATGGTACTTACCTCGAGCCCAATCAAGCTGGCCTGAACGGAAGGAATTTATGACGGATCCGGCCTGAGGTGCGACTGAACCGCATGTGTGTGTGTATATCGATAAAGGTAAATTTGAAGCAATTTTATCTGATTTATAGACCACCCGAACCGAACCAACCGAAGTGTTCCAAGGTTCTCGAAATGGCTCCATCCACCGTTAGGGGTCCGATCGATCATGTAGCGGAGAAGCGTTTTACTTGTCAAACAAAACAAAAAAAAAAAAACCCTGCACATTGCCGCCCGTTTGAACCTAATAATTACGCGTGCCAACGCATTTCCAGCTGTGTTAGGAATGAACTACACATAACATGGTCCGTGCGCAGTTTTCCAGGGTGCAGTCGAACGATGGATGGCCGATTCGCTCCTGCTGGGTCAGAAAATCACTCTAGACCTTGAACGATCCTTCGAGGTGGTGTATGGGTGCACAGGGGAGCAGCTTTACGATTTACTACGATAGTCGTCATGCCCAATAATTGAGGTGATCCTACCTACTGAGATGTATTTCCACTTTAAAGACTCTAATACTGACATTAACAATGCCATTCACTGCTTTGATTTGTTTCCGTTTCGCGGATTTTTTACAACATCGATTTATTTCGATCACAAACCAAAAAACCTTGAGAAACATGTCACTTTGGTCATTGAAAGAACGCTATGGGCGACTAAATTACGTTAACGGATTCGTAACGTTTGTTGTCTTCTGCTCCAGTTCAAAGTCGTTCCACCCATTGAAACGCGCCCAATCTGTGCACACCACAACAAATGGGCAATGATGCCGGATGGTCAAGGACAGATCAGACGTTTTGCGAGACCAATTCATGAAAAATACCTCGCCCTGTTTTGGACGCTGTTTCTTCTTGTCTGCTTAGAAGGCTTTATTTTCCCTCTCAAATTAGACCACTACACATACCGGTGCGATTTCCGAAGGTGTGACCAAATCGGAACATTCTCATTTAGGGAATGGCTAAGTTGCAGTTCGTATGAATACTCTAACTTTCGATTGAAAACAGCTACAGCAACATAAAAAAACTCTTACTGCGGGAGTCGAACTCAAGGTCTTTATCGAGTCGAACGAGATTTGTTTGTTTGGTTTTGTGTTTTTCAATTTGTGGCTCATGCGTACTAGCAGACGAAAAATCGCCTTCTGTCGGTAAAGGTGAATGGAAAATTGGTTTAATTTTGGTGTGTTATTTTATGCGTTAACCTCGGTAGGTACTTGTAGTTGGTACGATTCAATATAGATTAACGGTATTGAAAGCATTCGGTAGGCATGACTGGAATATGAACATGTGAAGGAAGCAATCGTAGCTGATCTTTTTCTTTGCTCCAAAAATAATGTAAGAAGAAATTCATATCTCAACAAATCCCTGAGCTGGTGATCCATTAATCAACATCACACGAATGAACAGAATTTGTACACACATTTTTTTATTTCCACCTTCGACTGCAAAGATGGAGGTGATTGACATTTACGACACTGCCCAGTTGTTGCTTTTTATATTACAAAAAGATTCTAACAGACTTAACACGTAAAGCAGTCAAATATCTTTCCCTTTCCATGGTGAAGTTGGTGTGTAACAAATTTATTTGGCTTATTATCTTCCTTTACTTATCGCTCACATGGGCAGGACCTCCTCATCGTTGGTACAGTAGAGCGAAAAAAAAACACAGGCATCTCTTGTTTGGACCTCTTCGAGCCTTTATTATAATGATTTTCGCCCTTTTCGCTGTTGTTATTATTTTGATAACACTCGTCGTAAAGGAAGAAGGGGCTTTGTGTTACTTTTTTGCGTGCTTCTTGTAAGTGCATGTGTGTCTCATTATGAACCAGGGGGTCTCCCGGTAAGAAATAATGGAGATCGTAAAAGATATACCCTTTCACAGGGATGCATTTTGTCGTCCAACGCCCTCAGTGCAAAGATAATGACGATCTTCCTCTCGCAAGTGCTTCTAATCGCCCTAGAGGGGATATTTTGTTTGTTTTATGGTTCACTGTGACTTGTGCATTGTAATGTTAAAAAATATCTTAAATTTTTTGTCATATTGCAAACGAATTATAAACCAGTTTTGTTCAAACTGTTCTGTACACCTCTACCAGGCATGGGATTTGCTCTGAAGCTTCTTCCGTAATGACCGTTTTCAGGACATCGTCCTCTTTACGCGAATAACTTGTTGATAATGATTCACCTTCACTGTCCCGTGTCATTTAGTGAACTTTTTCTTCAAAATGGAAAAAATGCATCCCATCAGAGAAGGTTGTCGTATTTTGCTGCTCGTTCATTGACACGGCTACAAACCAAGCCATGAAGTTAAAGGATTCCTAAAGTGCATTTTCACTTTCCGGGTTTTTTTTCTCCTATATCGTGCACCCTGCAAAGTACACAACCGATGAACAAATACTCTTTACTCATCCTCAAATGGTAGACAGGCAAGCAAGTAAATAAAATTATATTGATACGCTTTTTTATTTTTATGATGGCCCTTTGAACACACTGTTCCCTGTGTTAGCTGCTGCATGCTTCTTTCCCAAGACCACATACCTTGTTGAGCATGAAGCAGCACAAAACTTTGAAACCGATAATCACGATAATAAGTTCAAAATTGAATATAATATCCAAATAAAGGAGAACAAGCGGCTTGTTTCACTGCTGTTCGTTTTTTTTTTTCTTCTTTGCAACGATCTTGAGCAGACTGTTAAGCGAAAGTAAAAAGGAACGATGAAATAGCAGGCCGTTTAAGCGGTATGGTAAACCAAAACGGAATTTGAGTTGAGATGAACCTGTAGATTGAGTATTCTAAAATTATAATTTTAAATGGTTTTCATCAACTCAAGTTCTTTCCTCTAGTGAATGTGTAAATATGTTCTCTTATTTTTTATACTTTAGACACCTTTCCTTAAAAGATGCTTGACACCAAATTATTCTATTTCGTAAAAAAGAATACAATAACAGTTCCATGTGTTGTGTGTAGTCTTGCTGACAATTCCATTCGACTCGGTTATTAAAATAAACTGCCATTAAAGGAGATAAAACGCTATCATCCATGCGCGTGATATGATATTGTTGAACATTAAGTCATCGTTACGAAAAATGTGTTACGAAAGACCTTCGGGCGTACCTCTTCTGCGATCCATTTAGTAAATGATGCCAATAAAAAGCGGAACAGCCGTCTATTAAAACCACATACCAAACCGTTGTTTCTGAACCTTCCCTTGTTCATGGCTATTCTACCGACCGTTTTCGAACACTGGTACAGCTTACAATCAGCAAGCAATAAGGTGATGCTAAGCCACCGATGATCCGATTGCAAAATGCACTCGCATTATCACTCCACAGTGCCCAGAAGGGGTTTCCAGTTACGTGCCGTAGTAATTCTTCGGTATTTTTTGCAATGGTCCCAGATTCTTTCGCTGAAGTTGCCCTATACGAAGAGAAGAGGTATGAAAGGATTATCTTTCACCCCACACACACATACACTCACATCAATTTCCTAGCTGAGAGGTAGTAAGGTTATCTTTCTCGCGTGCTCTGGCTCGTCCGGCTTCTTAGCTCTTAGCCAAAGTGTGAAGACATTTAGTGCTTAGCGTTTTCCCGCACAAAAGGCGCCAGGTCGATTTCGTAAGGCACGAAAGTGTCGGCTTCAAACAGAAAAAAGTCAGCCGTAACAATAAATTGTAACTGCAGCTTCAGTTTCGTTCGTTCGCTCCACCCAAGAGCTTGTTTCTCAAGCTCAATTCAAAACGATTGCAAATATGATTCTCTCCCGCCTATCAGGCGGCTCTCATACCCTCACGCATATCACACCTCCTCCGGTGACGCGTTCTAAGCTCACCTGAGTTGAACTGTGGCGCATTAGATCGCTGGTAGAACTCCTGGAGGCTGCAAAAAAAAAAAACAGACAACCCTTGTCAGATAGCGCACACACCCGTGAGGGTCACAGGCAGAAGTGAACGTACGCCAGCTGATTTGCCAAGACCGACTCTCGCGACCGATGTACGATTCGTGTACGACATTAGCCAACTACCAGTGCGACCAGGCAAACAGTTGAACTAGTTCCGAGCTGTAGTGCGATAGTGAAGGGAAGATAAAAATTAGATCGGTCGGCTACAATGCCGTAGCAGTTACACCGCTATGGGGTTTGGGATTTTTTTTCGCCCCCCTCTTTGCGCAACGCCTGCAAACCACCACGCCGCCAACATACAATTGGCAGGCGATTAGATAGGCGCACACAACAAGCGCGTTCGCAGAATGTACGAAAAATCGTGTACCCCACTTGTGCTGCCAACATTGACGCGCAATCGTGTGCAAATGTGCGAACCCGTTTTCTGGGCTGCGGTGATGTTTCGAGATCGATTTGAAAGGTAGACAAAATGGTACACCATTAGCATAGATACGGTTTCTGACATCGATAACGACGGCGAAACGGTGATCGTATTTTGAGCTTGGCGTTTTTTGTTTTTTTTTTTGGCACCTTCTAAACGGCATTAAAAGTTTGAGGAAGGTTGGGCAAGTAACCCCCCCATTATACAGGAAGATGCATTTGGTAGTGAAAATCACAACAAAGCGGAGTTCGTCTTGCACTTTGGTACCTTGTATGTCATTAATTTATTTCGTGTTGCCTTCGAAACCGCCATACCATTCACCTTCGTAGTAATTGGACTCGTAGATGCAGTTCATTGTCCTGCCTCAAAGATGCATCTCCGCGTGCTCTGGAGGATGATGATGAAGATGATGAATGTCCCTTTCTTGTGGCCACGTGAGTCTTGGTACATGTGTGTATGATAAATTTCGAATCTCCAACAGTCCAGATGACACGGTGTCCTTCATTTTGACAGTGGCTGTCCGCTCGTTGATTCCTCCCAATCAATCGATCGATTCGCTTTCCATTACCCAAGACAGCTTGAAAGGGCCGAGAGGGCTGCATGGTACTGCGATGAACCTTAAAAGACCTTCACAATCAGTTGATGAAGAAATTAATCAATATCAATCGTCTTTTTTTCTTCTCATAACTCATTTCCCATTTCTCATTACCTCGTTACAGGAACATATTCAGGAAGTGCTGGACAAATGGACACAGATCGACGACGAGATCTGGGCCAAAGTGATCGTCTTCGAGCGAAACCGGCGTGTGGCAAAAGCGTACGCCCGTGCACCGGTTCTGACGATTAACGGCTCGGATGATGGTTTCGATGGAATGAGGTAAGCGACAATTCTACGCACTCTGCTTTATTGCGTCTATGTTTGAGTACATCCATTAAGTAACATCGGGATCGAAATTGGGCCTAGAAAGGTGAGCTAGGAAAACGTTTCAAAGTTCATAAATCGATTCCATTTTGTGGTCTTTTTTGAACAAGATTATCTAAACGATTTCTTTATGATTTGATTTGATCTCATTGTAATCGTTCAGTTGAAAAAGCTTTCATTGTTATACGATTGCGTAACGCAAAATGAATCGTTTTTTGGAAAAGTTCATCACAAATGGCGTGTTGTCACTGTTACAGTTCCCACAGAACACAGATTTTGGCCTATTGTATCACCGGTGTGAGTTGTTCAGCTATGCCATAATATTATAATTCTTGCAAACAAGCTCGTGCTGGACGGTTATCAAAACACAGTTTGTCTTATCGCATGCCGTTCCTCGCCTATTCGGCTATTGAACTCATTCGTCCTTGCCTCGCTGATACGCACCCAATTTGATACGATCGATTTTTTTTTTTTTGTTATATGCTTTGGTTTGTGGTCTAATCGAGTAAAAGTACTCCATTACCTTCGGATCTACTCCCCCTCTGGCGGAAAGTGAAAGTCGAAATTTTCGTACGAATCGAATAAGATGGTTTCGTTGGGCTCGTTGGGGTTCGGTTTCGAAAATGAAAACAACGTGCCTTTACTGACGACGTACAGCACATGCTATCCACCCACCGAGTGTGGGTTCGTGCTCACATACATATGCTCACCGAAACATACGCGACTAATGGACGATAAATGGAAGAGAGCACTAATAAAATGACTGCCGGCTTGGTGGAGTAGTGGCATGAAAAAAATAATAACACCGTCTGTACAGACTCGAGCAGAGCGAACTCAAACCATACCAGGAGGGTACCTTCTCATTGCGCATTACGCGATGTTGCGCTTTCACGGGGCACGGTACACACGGTGGGTTTCTGTTTTTGATTTCAGGTTTAGTTTTTGCTCCCCTTCTTCCGCGACCGAACAGCATCGACCGCCTGGCAGTAGTTTTCGGGCGGTAATTGGATAAAGTTAAACGACTCCAAACGCATACCCACCACCCGACGGTCCCGTTAAACGGTGCGCATAAAACTTTTCATTTCTTTCAAGACGCATTTATACCTGTGTATGTGTTTGCGTTTTTGTCTCTCTTATGTTTTTTTTTATTGGGCACATCGAAAAGCTCGCTAGCTTTGCGTACAACAGTATTGATCGCTTTACGGATCGTGTTTCGTTAAAGTAAGCTTCTTCTGCGCTTTCGCATCGTTCGTCTAATGCAATCGAAAGCCTTATGTAAGGCAGTAACGGCGGTAAAGAAGTGCATTCGACATGCGTATGATGGTGCAGATGGAGCCGAACTGAGCTCACGTTGGCTTGTTTGCTCCCACGTGAAAATTCGTTTCCTTTAAAGAGCATCCATCATTCGTTCCGCCGGTACAAATCGTTTCAATACTCTGTTATGATCGCGTTAGAAAACCGGACGTAGGATGAGCTCATTTGGAAGATTAAATGTGGCCAAAATTAAACGGTTTTTTATGACTGATTTCTTTTTATGATGGGCATCACATCCAGAATTAAAAGTCGTAATTAATTTAGTCAGGGGCGTAAGTAATGTTTTGTAATCGATTATTCCATATAAAGCAAATTTGTGTTTAAAACCAAAGGTGGATGTAATTTTTTTACTTACGTTGTGATTTATTTTGAGCACATAAATAACTGTTTATTATAAGGAATATTATTCAATAACATAAGGTCAGTAGCTACGTAGGTCCAAAGGTACAAGCGCTAAACCTATTATTGATCCTGTAAATTCTACCGTTAGATCGCGCACGCTCTACCATTCTCTTCTCGCAATACGGAGGGTAATAATTATTACACCCCTACTCATGCACTATTATGAGTGACTTAGTTGACCTCACCTCATGGACCAGAAGTTGCCATTGTGTTTACGTCTAATTGACAACGGTCGCCACCACCTTTACCGTAGCTTACCAAACAGACCGACGTTTGCTAAAAACCATCCCCTGGCCTAATGATGTCGCGTGAAACATATCGCTCCCAAACGATCGGCCATTGCCGAACGCGCATGGCCGGCATGCAACGAAAACTCATCAACCTGGCCTCTCCAAAAGGGAGGTGAAGACGCCCTCTCTGCTCACTGAGCCATATAAGAGACCCTTTGGTACGCTGCTAGAATGTGCCGTGCGATCGTTGCATAAACGATCCAAGTCCATGCTGCTTCGGTCAAGAACTCGCACACAGAATCTGGCCCTCGTGCGCGCTTCCGAATGCAATCAATCTTGTATGTGTGCTGCATTCTCTCTTCCAAGGTTGGTATGTGCCTCGGTTGGTGGAAGAAGGCTCTGGGACCATTTTGCAGCAGCGTTCCACCGAGCTGACCAAGCAGGTCGACCGGACGACAGCTGTTAATTTGCTATTGTTTTTTAGCGATCGCCATCGCCACCATAGGCGAAGTCGTTTTTTTTTGTTTTTGGTGGACTATGAGGGTGTTTTTGTGAACCTAGCGGACGGTTCTAGCGGACACGTCACCCAAACGTCAAGATGCCTATCGTGCAGCTTCGCGCACGTCCGTGTGCCCTATTGGTACACGAAACGGGGTAACGCTTGTTAGAGAGGCTAAGAAGAAGAAAAGAACCGATGAACACTAACGAGAGTTTCTGAGGATGTGGTCTCGGGCTTCATGCTAAGTGCCACAACGTCACGCCATCTATTGTCAAATTTTTGAAGCTGGTTGACGTTTTGTTCGTTAGGTGCTTCCTCGTTCTTTAAGGACTGCGTTCTGCAATATTCTGATCTTCTTGAACCTCCATTACGATGCTTCCCCTTCTATAAGACTGCTCTGTAATTTTGAACCCGCCTCATCAATTCGAACTCTCATGTGCATTACACGAAGAAGAAAAATCAATTATACTGCCGAACGGTCGCAGTGCATCATCCCCACAATCCGTCATCTTCCATTGCCATTATCGTCCACCAACGTCATATTATCAGTTTTTGGCAGGGAAATAGCAAGATTTATTACCTTTCCCTTAAGGCTGCGTAAATTGCTGGCTTCGTACGAGAGCGCTTCTTCTAAAATCAATTTACCCCCTTTTTTTACCAATTTAAGGATGCATAAATTGATTTGGGCGTGTACTTTAAACGCTGCAACAATGGACACTGTTCGTGTGTGAATCTTTGAGTTTTTCTCGTTATGAAAGATCAATTCCTGCCTCGGCTACTGGTTTTTCAATGAGTGTTTTATAAAAAACTCTTACTCGGAATGTCAATGAGAGTCGTTTGGCCAAGCACCAGGAATGCTAACTAAGCTCAATCGGGCTTCACGCAAATGCAAACTACGCAAAACCATACCATAGAAGGGGGCAACCTTCTGTACATTCGCTTACCATAAGCTCGGAACCACACCTTGTAGCACGGTGTACAGATTTATGTGCAAAGTGTTTTTTCGAACATTCTACTCACACATACCCGATAGCGGTCGGGCACTACGAGAACCTCGGTGCTTTGCGAGTTGATCTAAAGGGACACGTTGGTGTCTTGTACGCGACAGGCAGCAGTAGCAAGAACCAGGAAGCACGTTGCGCCAGTAGGTCTTTTGTTTGCGTTCATTTCTTTTGCTTGATGTTTTGATTTCCCCTTGAATTCCCTTCCATCACTCAGCACCTTTGGTGGTTCGTTTTGTTCACCTCGACCCGATCTCGATTCCAGTGTCGATTAAAGTGCCGTTAGTAATAGTTGGAGCTTTTTTGAAGTCCACGAATCATGTTCGTCCAGCTTATGGAACGCGCGTGCCCGCAGGAGTTCATCACTCCACACGCTGAGTCCATTATGATAAACGACTGATATGAGAAGGTGCAATGAATTTGCATGGCTAAAGGGTGTGTTCGAATAGTGTATTGATCACTCATAAATCGTAAAGGTGTTTCGAACATGACACGAAAACTGTGTTGTGTTCTTATTAGAACTGGACAAAGCGTTTGAAATTGGCTACAAGGCTAATAGGATCCGTATCCAATGTCCAGAAAATTGCAATGTTTTAAGCCAGGCAAATTAACGTCAAGATCAGTGTTTGGGGTATTTTAGATAACGAAAGCAATAGAACTTCATCAATCATGTCCTACAAGACAAGCCTACAAGTTTTGTAGAATCGGTTGATTCCCACGACAGTCGTAAACAAAACGCCGTAACAAACAAACTCGTATGAAAACGAACCAAATCCTTCGACTGTCACATGCGAACACGTCCCGGAACTACTTAACCACAGCGACATGTCACCCGGTGTGGAAATATTGCTGTCAAGAGTGCGATCCTTCTTTTTTCGACGATGATGTCACAAAACGTTTGGCTGCGCACCACAAATCAAACTCGTCCGATTGGCGTCGAGCAAACGATGTCTTCCACCATCATCACCCCGCCACACAGGGAGCGGACAGTAGCGTTTCATCATCTCCCAGCCGCCATAAACCTTGCCGCAAGCCGCGAAGGTCAAACGCTTTGGTGGTTTGACATTTTTGGAACCCTAGGCGGGGTACACTTTTTGGGCCATTGGCGGACAATGGGGACAATGCCCGCAACTGCTGCTGTATCGTCGTGGGTCCTGCCCATTTGGCACCTCCCGGATGATTATTGTATTATGCGCACGCATCGAGCATGCTGCCGGAAGTGTGGTGTCTATTTGCCTAATTGCAATTGTATCGTCTCGAATCGCGTCTCACAAAAAAACCACATTAACGCAAGAATGTCGTGAGAATTTGGTGGTGATGCTGAACGACTTCGACAAAGAGTTTATGGACAGCGAATCAAGGGCGTCACTCTTTTATTGTGAACGCGATGTTAGGAGTCTGTTTAGATGGCAAACACCATAGGTGGAAGAGAACTCTATTTTACGTCCTAGCAGATAATTACAGATGCCATTATGTGTTGAAACGTTTCCCACAAACACAGGAAGTGGTTTATAACTGCTAACGCAATATTTGAACATTTCCAAAGTGTTGCAAATGAATTTCAATATCTGCATACCTGGTTGTCGTCTATTGCAGTTGCAATTCCTACCCCTGTGACGTAAGCGGAAGCGCCGAAATGCGGATTTATGGTCTCCATCTCGATCCAGGTTGTACTGGCTGAGATCCATTTCTGATTGCGAACGACTTGTGCCTTAGAGGATTGTTTGCGTCTCATTTCGGGTTCAAAGATTCCTTATTATGAGCTGATTTTGGAGGCACTGGTTGTCCGCTGACGCCAGAGCGCTCGACGCAACTCCGGATGTGTGGATATTGCTCGAAGAGGGCGGATTATTTCCTTTCGTTAGTCGCACAAACGCAACGCACTACCAGTCTTGCAGGAGAGAGGCAGTGTTACTGTGGTTGGCTGCCGTTTCTCGCTGCAAGGTCGTCCAGTTTTTTATAGGACTTTTTTTTTCTGCTTTTCAACCACACACACCTCATTCACCTTCTTTCTGGTCCCGCCGCACCAGGAGGTAGTCATTATTATTCGCTTATGGCGTGGCAGTGGCGTTGGTCTTCCAGTTTTAAAAACATTCGCCCATTATAGATCGTTCGTGCTGGAAAGGGGTGAACCGAGGACAGTGGTAGTAAGCTCGAGTGAGAAGGGTGAAATGAGAGTGAGCAGGGGGAAAGGGAGGCTGAGGTGCTTTAAACCTGAAACTGGCCTGCTGGCAGTGAAACAATCGAATCGAGACAAAACGGATGGCGATTGGGTTTGTCGACCACGGAACGATCGAGAGATGCTGGTGAAGGTGATGAAGGGGTCGTATCAAGGGGATAGGCAGTGTGACAGGGTAACCCGAACAGCACACCCTGGCCTGGCATGTGATCGTTTCCTCCAATAGTTCTTCTCGCACCGTAAAAAGCTGCAAGTAATGGTTGTGCGTTTTTTAATCGGCCGTATTAAACGAGAGCAAAATGGCTGTAAAAGTGCGAAAGAGATCGATCACGGATATCGGTCGCGTGGTAAGCAAATATCGTAGTAGATAGTGGCCGCCTTGTGGCTTATATAGCAGTTTGAAGTCGGAGTTTTTCTTTTGCTCGACCTCTGACAACGCCGCGGTTCATTATTTATTCAGATATACTGAAAACTACATTGTTATGATTCGCATTCACCGAGGGGCTAGTTTTCACAAAGCATAAAAAGAATATTTATTATTCATCACGAAAAGTCATAAACAGCCAAAGTTCACTCTATGGTTGACGACAAGCGATACCGCACAACCATTCCTATCCCGTATTGATTATCATTTTCCTAACATTGCCATATGCCATTTTATTTCTCCCTAATGTCAAGTAGAACTGATAATTTTAATGATCTACATATCATTAGCCATCTACTAACGAAGAATGTGTCGATAAACGAATGTCAATGAAGGGAAGGACCATCCCACACGCGAAGACAATTAGAAGCTGGTACGGTATGCTAATGTATTAATTAGACTATCGCTAGAACACACCCACCATGACGCCTGTAATAAAATGGAAGACATTGTTAATAGTAACAGAGGTCAGACGTCGATCACGATCAATTATCATGCCAGCGAACGAGAAAGTTGGAAGAATCGTATAAGGCTGAACTTGCTAGACACTAAAGATACTAAAGTATCATCTTTTCATTGTTTTTTGCATGGATATAAACTAAATTTGATGCACCGCTCTGCTCGTCACTAACACTCGACAAAAGGCCAACGAACCAATTTCTTTAAAGCTTTTTACATGATCTTGCTACAAATGGTGGCTGTTAACTCATGGTTTGAATTGATACTACTATTAATTATTGCTCAGCTGTTGTACCACAGTCATACCTTCTAGCCGTCCGCCACTCAGAATAAGGAACTGTAGAACCAAGAATCCAATATCTTCCAATGCGCATCTATCCGCTTTTCCCCTGTTGATCAGTAGAAATTAGAAATGTAAATATTGGTTATAACATTCAACGCCGGAAACTGTAGACGAACGAATCTTTGATTACTTTACCATTCTTTACCGCACTGACTTTGAGATGTATCTTCCCGGAGACCACCGTTACCGTTGGCATCGAGTGCAGTTTCATGCTCGATTCTGCATAAATCGCCTGAGCCAGAACGCCAGGTTCGTTCACAGAACGGCACAGAACGCGACATTGCGACACGGTTTGTCCATTTCGTTCTGGTTCTTTGCACTTCCCGATCGCGACTTCCGATGGGCCGCTGACCGATGGTCACTCGACGGTACTGGCACATTCAAATATTGAAATCTTTGGCACAGGTTTTCCGTTACGTTTGGGTTCTTGTTAACATACCGTTGGAAGCTCCACCAGCAAGAATGTCGGTTGCAGCGGGTTGAGCATTCTTTGACTCATTAGCACACTTGTTACAATGATAAGCGGATTTTACCTAGGAATGGACAGTACGGTGCAATTGTAGCCATGCGAATCGCGTTGCATAATTTAGATAAATGTCCAAGACATCGGGAGGCCATCAGTGGATTAAGGGTGTCTAGCTTTGCTGTGGTAATTTCTAATGCACATCCTGTAACGGTTCGTTCGGCAGAAGTAACTTGGATTTTGTTTTTGTTTATTTCTATTCCTGCCATTCTAGCTAGCACCAAGCCATTCTCAAGAACTAGCGTTTTCTTTGTCTTATTGAGTATTCTTCACATAAATTACTCGACAATGCTATTCGGGCAATAATGCTGCACTATCCGGGCAATGCACGGTACGCTTGCAATGTCTGTAAACCACCATCCCTTCTATTTTTGCGCAACACGGCCTGACATGCCAATTTGTTCCAAATGTCAGCGTCTCGAAATTAATGTTCCGAAAATCTGCTGGCCATGGATCAGTGTACCCGCGCATCTCTCATCATCGAACGCGCGCGGACGAACTAAATGAATCCAATTCCTTAGTGCCTGCGAAATATGGGCTGAAGCTGGAGTTTCCCTGTGCGCGCAATTATTGGCTGTGTATGCACTTTGGGTTTCATTTTTGCTCCGTTACCACAAACGTTTGCACACCACGTTTTTCGCAGCTCAGTCAACGGAGCAGTACAACAAGAAGGTGGAACGGAGCTCTTTTAGCTTCAGGCTACAACACTCCCAGCATGCTATTGAGAGCTCTGCAATCGTCAACGCCTACTAAAAGTGCCGTTCTTCGGTGCCATTAGAAGTGGCCTAGCCCAACACTCTCCCCGCAGCACTGGTGTGCGTCTTTTCCAAGCTGAGAGGCTCGATCGCATTCGTCCCAAATCTGTCGAAATGTGGTCCATAATGCAGTGGTAATAGTGCACATACAGCAAAAACGTACAAATAGTTCCTTGCGGTTGTATCGATCCAGAAGCTTATTAGCTACACCTTTTTATACAGTGCGCATATACGTCCACAGTCTTGGATGTGTGGTGTTGCGTGGTGTACTCATTCTCTGCTCTAGCCGCACACACTACTGTCCTCCAGTTTGCGGTTTAAAGTCCAAGCGCCCAACCCATTCACAATTGCACCCATTTGGCAAACTGGGCAGGAAAGAGCTCAATGCGCAAGAAAGGCACGAACTGCTGCTCATATTCAGCTGCTTTTAGACACCATGGGGCTGTGTTGGTTTGTGGAGGTGAAAGTGAAATTGCAAACCTCCCCCGAAACAAGAACGCGCGCGCGCTAACCTTTTTTTTTTCGCCCGTTTGGTTTGGCCCCCGCGCGAGATGTCGTAACGGGCTCATGTCCATTCGCAATGATTCATGTTTACCATTCTAGGACCTCGTGAAGCTCAAAACCTCCCGAGCACTGTTGGATGAAAATGGAAAATAATGAAACTGGACCGCTGGTGTAGACTCAGCGTAGACGTTAAGCTAATGGACGAAAAGGAGGTGGAGAATGAAACACTCGCTATTGCAAAATTGCACAATCGGAATCGCATAGCACGAGCCATATAGGACTGAGAGCTTGTTGTTGGGCTCTTTTATTAGAGGTTGGGGTTTCACCTTTCTGTGAGGGCGCCCTTGTGACTCCTACAGAGTGAAGAACTAGTGTTACATGAGGGAATGCTCCTATTGTGCTTCATTGCATCGTAAATAATCCTGCTCCAATAATTTCGTAATCATGAACAAACACTTCGCGACGAATTGTCACATCATGAACCTATTTGTCACGTGGTTTAACACTCCGCATCAAAATCATCACGATATGTTTGTTTACCCTTACTAATCGAACTTCGTTTCTCTTCTCTTTTACTACTACTCTAGGATTGGCCTTTGTGGATTTGACAACCCGATGCGCGATCACAAAACCGAAGAAGTCAAGCGACATGTCGGACAGGTAAGACGTCGCCATCGAAAGCAATTTGGATCATTGACGGGCCCAAAAAAGAACGTTTTGAATATCAAGGCCTTTGCTGAAGCTCATCGTCACCATGCCCCGGCGAAAGGAACGTCGCGTATCCTTCGAGAATTAGTTCATCATATAGGGTTGGTGATTTGATGAAATCTTCCTCGCAGGGGCGCCCATAAGTATGCCTCCGAATAATGACTACGTCTAAGCGCCCCAAGCTACAGCAAACGAACTCACCCCCGGGGAGTTTTGTTCCATCTTCAGCAACTTCCGATCATCGCTTCATCAAACTGATGAGGCTCTTCACTAGTAGCAAACACATCCCACAAAGATCAGCACAGAATAATCACGTTCGCACGACTAAGACGTAAGCGATGGTTCACGAGTGGATCATCTTCAGTGCGCGCGAGGTTAAACCATCCCACAGCGCTGAAAGTGAAAAGATCATTGGATGATCTTTTACGAAATATCAAGGCTACCGATGTTGCTCCGGATATGCGAACAAAAGGAAGCTGCTTGGTAGATAATTTCTGTTCGCACTAAGCGCGATCGGCTTTCTTTACCGCCCAACGACCCGCAGCAGAAGGTCAGATGCGTCCAACAGTCGATCGGGTCAGTTCCGGCATTCTTTGCCCGTTATCGAATGCGGAGTATTCCCTCTCCGGGCATGAACGCGAAAGGGCAACAGGCGTAGTACGCGCTGATCGATTTATAGCTGCCGTGTCGAGCGTGTTTTGTTGGTACAACCTTTTGCACCTTGGTGTAATTTTGTAGCCAGGGAAGAACATATTAAATCACGTCCTATGAAACCGGAGCGAAAGATGCAATTTCCCTAGTGCTCCTTCCGGTTTTTTTCTGACACGATAATGTTTATTTACTAGCAGCAACCATTCAGCATCGTTTCAATTTTGCGATGATGGAGGGTTTGATATTTCTCGGCGGTGTAATTCTAACTATTGAAATTGTTTTGACACGGAACCTAAAATAATTGGTTTTGCATAATCCTCAGGATCTTAACTGTTGCTTCTATCGTGCTCAGTTCTTTGTACTGTAAGTTCGTTAAACTCAAAAGATGAGGCTAAAGGGGAGTCACACATTTATAAAGTTTATCTCTGGGAAAAAACAGTACCACCGCTAGTGATTCATCCAGTGGTCAATTCTCCACCGTTGAACAGATACGGCAGTTTTATGGGCAGTTGGATGGTGCCGCATTAAGGTTATACAAAATATGGTAAACATGGTGTTCACGCTTGTTAAAGACCGCACGAGACAAGCGTGCAACATTAAACGGTTACCATCTCTAGTCTGCGCGTCACATATCATTGTTCCTCAACAGATGAGCCTAACAGGGAAGACCCACCGTGCGCTAAGGGACAATCTTGTAATCATCTGCTCAGTGAAGCCGGTGTTTCTTCACAGCATTACCACCAGCAATGTTGATGCTCCATTCCATGGCGTCCGTTCACCACCACCGCGCAAAGAAGCCATAAAACAACAGCGCACACTCACAGAAAGAGAATGGAGCTGTAGCAATTTATGCGGACCTCGGACGAACGGTCATCGATCATTCCGGAAGTGTTCCCCCTTGAGCATCGCATATACCTCACACTCACACAACGACGACCCCTTTAACGAACCCGTCCAGCCAGAGCCATATGTTTTGGTGGATGATTCTGTGTCCATTTCCACCAGAACGCGTTCACTTTCCTTCGTGCACCTTCGGGGAAGAGGGCAACGCAGAGAACTGGTTCAGCGGAACGAGCAAATCGTGATGAACTTGTTCGACGACACTTACCACCTCTAGCTGAGCGTGGCTTCGTAGAAGGTATCCTTCAACGGCCGGTGGATGATCGCGCGGTAAATTCCAACTGCCGTCCATCGTACGCGCACACGCGTGTGAAGAAGCATCGTCAAGGTCGTCAATTGATATTTAGCGAACCCGCACTCAGAATGGTTCGCTTCGATTCGCCACACACCGATTGTCGATCGATCGAATTGGTAACGTATGTGTAAACACTCATGACGGTTTTAGTACGCTTTTGAGCCTCATTATGCTGTCTCGTCGCACGAGGAAGAGCAAGGTTAAAGATGCAATACTTATTGGTTGCAGTCAAACAAATAGGACATAGTCCGTGGTTCTTCCAGCTTGCTCGTTCGAATAGAATGGATGTGAATGTGATTGATGATTGACGGGAAATCGGGTCGATCTTCTAGTTTCTGCTACTGAGCTACCCCTTCAAAGGGTTAACTCATCGGTTTTAAACGATCTTGTACCATTAATCACACGTGTATCTATGGTAGTCATCATGTAGACTGTATGTAGAATTTGTAAAAATCTTGTCATACGTGCAACGAAAGGGGTCAGTGCAGCAAAGCTTACGAGCTGGAAAGGCAAAATGATGATTGCTCTTTTCCTGGTTAAAGTAATTTGACGCCTCTTCCCTTTGGAGCACGAAATAATCCCGACCTGCCCGTAGAAGGAAACCTGCCGTGCACTGTGGCGGATAATTGGAGTAGTGCATTCCTACACGGCAAGAGCTAAAGGTGTGAGAGTAACACCGTATGCTGATCAATGACACTGGGACATCGAGTCAGGTTCTGACATTAGCGTCATCTCAAGATGCAGATATGCCGTGTACGACAACAACGACGCATACATTCTATCCTCCCTTGGAGGGGAATGATTTCAAGTGCAATTTACTTTCAACGATCAATTATAAAGCCCCCGACTTGGGGCAAATTATGAGATCCGGGTTCTGACTTCCTTTCCTTTAACGCTTTTGCAGGGCGTCAAGATCAAGATGGACGATGCGGGCAACATTCTCATCAGACGCTACTCAAAGAGCAACGTGTACGTGAAGAGCACGGCCAACCAGCCGAACGAGGAGACGGCCATCGGTGCAGACATCCTCAAGCTGCCCGGCCAGGCTATAGAGAGTGAAAAGATTGTAAAGGTAGGCAATCGAGGGCCCACCCTTAGCGTAGTGATTTTTTCCCTACTAACCTGTTTACCTTTGTGCCTTTCTTCTCCTCGCAGCTGTTTGACATGAAGAAGTTCCAGTCTAACGTGAACCGTGAGCTGCGCCGTGCCTATCCGGATCGCAGACGGCTCGAGACGCAGTGTCTGTCGGCGATCGCGTTCGTCAAGTCGGAGAACGACATCCTCGATTGCCCGGTGTGGGTATTGATCATCAATGTGGTTGCAATGGATATGCTGAAGAGTAAACTACCTCCCGGTAAGTCATCTCGCCCTGTCTCGCCCAACCAGTACACATCCTCCAGCATCCCTTTCACCCATGCAGACGTTCAGTTAGTGCGCGATGATTGGCAACGATTGACGAAATTATGACTGTTTGATTTGACATTTGCGGCGCTTCCCTTTTCGCGAACAGCATTGCAGCAGGCGAGGATAAGAACCTTTTATGACGCTCATTTCAAAAATTGGAATGGCGTGAAACCCTTCGGCTAAACGTAGACGCGGGGGGAAAACACTTTCAACATCAATAGACAGCATTGTTTCAGGCAAGCAATCGAACAATCCCTGAATATTTCCCTTCCAAAGAACGTTTCCCTGATGACCGATAAGCTTCGTGCCTGCAAATGTCAGTAGTTGCGTAAAGTTGCAGAATTCTTCGGACAAGAAGAGAATGTTTTTTTTTTTTTGTGTGAGTGCATCGAATTAAGAGCTACAATCGGTGTCCCGCAAACAAGAATAGGCAGTATTTGTCAGGTGAATGGCAGCAAGCAAATGTTTGCGTTGTGTTTCCTTTGCGTTACCTCGGTGCTGCAACAATTTCCCCCGGTCTGAGAACGTCGAGTCTTTGGCATTTGGAGCTGTCCTTTCCCGCATGCTACCCTAGGGCGCTGGGGAGGGTTTTGCTTAATTTTTATGGAAATTAGCACACTGTTTTCAACCTTTCTCGCAACGCAATGGTAATATTCTGGCGTTAGTTATTTGTCCCATTGTGTGGTCCAGTTGATTGCCGACTGTTGATAGTGGCGGCCCGCAAAACGACAAGCAATTGAAAGTGCCTGGTTGTACGTACCCGTTGTCCATAAATAATACGCGAACCGAAGCGTTTGAGTCAGATTTGTGCGCCGATGCGACCAGCAAAAAGAAGGTAAAAACAATCCATTCTGTTCGTATTTTTGTATGCAAATGCGTTCATGGAAAGTGTACGATAAGCAGTGAAATTTGTTCGGTACCATTTATGATCACCATTATGTGCTTGTTTGCTGGACGCAATGGACTGCTGGAACGGCAGTCGACACGCCGGAAGTGGCAGGTGAAATCGATTTTGAATGCACTTTGTTCGAAGGTTAAGGAGAAAAAGTGCATCTGCAAACGCAAAGCAGAATTACCAATTCAAAGCATTGATGGTACAGAAAGGTGCTTAACCCGTCTCCATGGTTATGCTGCAATATCTGTATCATGATCATGGTGCTTATAGTATTCGCCAAATCTGATCTGATAACACAATGCCTTTACGAGATGAAAATAAAGCATGTTCCGGTAGTCGTCTAACCTTTATAAAACTTTTTTTTTTTTCAATAACTCGCGACTTAGAACCTCCCCGACAAGAAGTAACTGTAAACGAAACAAACGGGCATTTCTCGTTAACGATCGCGTTGTCATTTGTTGGGTGGGTAAAGGAACAGCGCGTTTTTTCGCACTCTGAGCCAGTTGAAACCAGTCTTTTGTGGTTCCTACTTGCGACACGAGACACAATTAATTTTCGACATGTTCTACCGATCGATCGGACAATTGTTGTCATCGTGGTTTGCTGCTTTTATTTCGTGATTCTGCTGCCCTACACCCCCAACACTAGGTCATGTGAATAGTTCTAGACAGCAAGGGAGGGTGACAACATAGCGCAGCGTTTGGTACGTTACAGGATCGAAAAAAGAATACAGTACAGTTTTTGTCCTCCTTCGAACGATTCTTTCAATCGGTTCAGTTAAATCTCTCCGCCTCACTAGCTCAGATCCACAACACCAGCACAATCCTGATAACGGAAAAGAATGTTGAATCATTTGAAAACTAGGTTCACCATTACCAGAGCTTTCCACGGGACCACTGGTTCAAGACCCGTTAGAACACAGGTTCGCGTAATAGACCAGACAAACACACACACACTCCCGGGGCAGGCTTAATGGAGCAACTCATATTTTGTCACTAGAACAATAGCCACACGTTCCCCAAGTCCACGGCGAGCTGTATAGTTCGTGGCTGCCAAGCTCGAGAACAGCATAGAAAGAACATTAAACCGCGCAAGCGTGTCACGTACGTCGCGGCAAGAATCGGCATTATGAATTATCGTCACGTTTAGCCCGTTGGGGTGAACAAACACAAAACCCACCGCCACCGGGCATTTTCACCCAGCGTGGAGGGGTGTGGTGTGTCTTCTGCTCCCATACCGGAAGGCTCCAAGCCGGCAAGCCAATCGATGTTTCACAAATGGAATGTCAAACGGTGAAGATTTCTTTTGCCCCTTTCTCCCTTTCTCCCATTACTTTTTCATGCCACGTGAGATATGTCACTGTAGGACAAATAAATCACGCTTCCAATTGTTGACTCTTTTTCTTAACAAAAAAAAAGAAGAGCCCATCCTGGTTCGTGCTGAAATATGGAAAGAATTTTCGAGCGAGTTTCTACTGCATGTTTGTTGTTACTTTCGGCACAGACGGCTGGAGCTTTGTTGTTATGCCCATTTTATTAACTGCACTCTGTACATTGAATACTGACTCCTCTTTTTGACTCCATACCAACGGAAGCAACGTTTCTTCGTCGGTTTGAAGAGAGAAGAGTGAAATTAAAATTCTATCAACCTTTATGGAAGAACGACTCCATATGGGTGGAACACAGTAGCTCTCCCATCACTTCACTGCACACTTTCTGCGTCCGGCCAGACGATGATCGATGGACACTTTCCGTTTAAACTCCTCGGCAACGAACGAAGAAGACGTTCAAAATTGAATGTTTGCATTCCGACATGCCGTTGATACGGTACGGAAATTAAAATACCTTGTCATGTGCGCTGCGCGTTGGTATTTGCTTTTGAGTGTATCGTTTGCTTACGGGAAAGGCAAACATCTTGCCAAAAGATTTTCAAACTCGCTTGTTTGTTTCTCTAAATTACTTTTGCTTTGAAGCTTTGTATAATGGTTGTGAACATTGTCAAAAGATAGTTAAGCGTTGAATGATACTTCAGTCAGTCAGTCAGTGATCGCCTCGACAAACCATTCACCGCACAACACAACTCGATTACACTTCATGTCTTACCTCCCTCCCCTTAATGGATATCCCCTCCCCCACGTGGATATCCGCTTGCAATCGTTGTTTAATCGTACCAACAATTAATCTTGTAGCCTTTTTCCTTCCTCCCGCCCGACTTCCCACCTCGATCTACGGTGCAGTCCAACGTCCGGTTGACATTAAGAACCGTCCAAGAATTCCGATACCGGACGAAGATCCGTACAGTGTGGCCGGCAACGGTGGCGGCAGCTCCGGTAGTTCCGGTTTCGGGGCCAGCGGGTCCGGCATGGTTGCGGCGAGCCGGGAACATTTGATGCAGCCGGCGGCGCAACCGATGGGCGGCCAGCGGCGCAGCGAGAAACCGCCGAAACTACCTCCACGTGACAATCTGTACGCAACACATGAAATTGGCAAGGTAAAGGGTCGACGGTAAATAGTGCACCAATAGTTCTTACTAATGATTGCATTCCTTTCCCATTCCTTCTTCAGCCGGATTATGATGACATCGAGGATGAGAATCGCGTTAAGCTTCCGCGAGGAAAATCGGACAAGGGCAAAGATAACAAGAAATACGGTAAGCAGCACTCACCAGCTAGAAAGCACAATGGACACCACTTTTCATTCCTGTTGTTCTATTTTAGATGATCCGTACTACTGCGGACTGCGCGCTCGTGTGCCAAACTTTGTCAAGTCGTCCAAATCGTCCAAGGAAAACAACAACAATGGTCCGAATGCGGCCGTGGGCGCTGGTAGCAAGGAAACGGTCGCTTCAAAGCGTCTGTCGATCGCACATCTGCAGCATCCGGCCTCGCTGCAATCACTGCACCAGCTGCACCAGATGCATCCCCATCACAACTTGATGGCCGCCCACCAGCACCATCAGCAGCTGATGTGGCACGCCCGAAGCTACGAGAGTGGAATCGGTAAGTGAGGGAGGTGGAAGTGTTTTGATCGGAATTTGGCACTGTTGCTGCACGCTCTTTTAATTGCCATGCTCATCACTAACCCATGCACCAGTAAAAGCCCATTTATTCATGCACAAATCTCACATCTATAGTACACCTTAGAATGGTTTCTCACCTGTCACACTTTGCACGTTACTTGAGTTGATTCTTGTTTTCGACATCTATTTCCACAACGCACTGTTGTACACATTTTTGGTGAAGTGTTTTCATGGGTACTAACGCTCTCCAAAATCATCCACTCTGCTGCCCCCTCTGCTGCTTCTCGCTTCCCTAACTGTGCAGAAAAGCACAACCGGAATCCCAGAACTGACTTTGCTACTACCCCCCTCCACCCCATCTTCCAGATACGGACGTGGTCGAGTCACCCTATAGTCACATGTACGGCCGTGTACCGCTGCCAACACGCGGCTACATACCGGCACCGAGGGCCATGTACATCGGCGAATGGGACTAGAGAGTGATGGTCGGGGCCGAAGGCATCCCTAGCCCCGAATTCGCGCACACCCTCTTTTTTATAATACAGAATTAAGGCAATTGCAGCGGGGAAGCCCATGGTCCGCCCGTGAACGAGTATGGGCAGCACAACCAGAGCAACACAGCAACACTCCCGATCGTGTTACACTCACGTACCCAGATTTACTTCCCAATGGTGTGGCAAAGGGACAACACAATCAACAACAGAACAGAGAGCACTGAACAGCGTGCTTGTGTGGCTGGCAATCTCAACGGAGGACTGCCTGGTTTCACTTCTTTTAACTAATATTATAGTTTATTAATAATATTATTATGATTATTTAGTAATCCGTGGGGCGAACACGGGCGGGAATGGTATGGTAGGGGTACACACCTTCCCCCCTCCCCCTTCCCCCCTTCCCCGCATGTCACCGCGCGGTGTTTAGCAATTAGGCAAATTTGTAAATAATTCATCGAAAACCTCTTCCCCGATCTGATTAAACTCTCTCCAGCCCAGCGCAGAGCAAATGTTACGAAAGCAATACTGATGGAATATGCAAAATCTGCAATGGGGAAGTAATTTCCAAACAAACTGTTCGCTTACTGCTCCATATCCAGCCAACAGGGGATACTGTATGTTGACCTTTTAATTCCTCACTGAAATCTCCTTCCCTCCCATTCTGACAATCCATCTTGCGTGTTTCGATGGAAAACGAACGCAAAAGTGCTGGAAGAGGATGACTGAATGCGATGAAGCACAACGGATCAGCCGATCACTAATACTGCCGAACAAATGCTGCCAAAACAATCTGTGACAGCTGTCATCTATTCCACTAAGAGCGACTACTATCCCCTCGGACTGACTGAAAGCATGATCATGATGCTCGAATTGACAGATCAAATAATTGATTACTTGCATCACTGAACGAAGGTGCACCTGTTCTTACCAAACACTGCCAGCAATAGTATCTCAACCTAATCTCAATAAACAATGCTCATATTTTATGCATATACACTGGTACTATGTCGGAGTCCGGCGAGGGGTGAAAGAGGCATGGATTGTAATAGGCATAGTTTTCAGTCATAGCAGGTACTCTTGTCTTAGCTTATGAACTACTGTTATCTTCAATATCTTCCTGTAAATACGAAACATTTGAAAGGAAAAATTAAACGATTATTCATTTGATGTATCGCGCATCGATACAAGATGAACATTTGGGCCCCGTTTAGGATTTGTTCCCAATCTTTAGTATGTAAAATGCTATTCGGTCTATAAGTTTTAACGTTTCAAAACAGAAACAGCCAAGCACTGTCATTGGGCAACACACGATGTGCTCTCTTCGGCCACGTGTGCTGTGCGCTGATTTTTCAATATTTTTGTTCAATCAATTATTCTCTCATTTTAAAACTATCATCGTATCAGCTGAACGCAAGCGCAAAACGATAAGAAAAGCAAGTCAAAATTAAGCGCAATAATATAGAACTATACTAAGTGAAAGACCTCCATTAGGGCGGCAAACGAATGAAGATGGAGGATGAAAGAGAAGTCCGTTAAATTGATGTACACTAACTCACGCACGCCAACAAATGATGATATAATACTCAAAATGCGACCACGCTCTTTACGTACGATTCTGACCATATACTGGCCCATTCCGTTCCTGCGAAATGGGAAAAGGAGGAAGTTGTTTCAATGTTGTTCAACGTGTTGCCTTATGATGATCATCATCGCCTTTGAACGACAGTTAGTGTGGACGCGTCGGCGATGGTGGTTATATGGTTTCCCTATACGAAGCACCACAACCTATAAACAACTGCAATCCTACACATATTGTACATTGTCTACCAATGGAACGTACATATGCGAGCGATATACTTAGTGAAGCATCCTTAAACCGAGTGGAAGACACACTGGAGCGAGTGCGTTTTGCGGGATAGACGCCTGCACCACTTGCTCTCGTCAACCTAACCTTACTTATATGAAGTGATTAGAGTAATATTGTTAGTACTATCTATCTATACGAGGTGATTGACACGGGGAAAATGCGAGGGGAAAGTTTTCCTCGTGCACATAAAGAAACAATCACACTCGATCACATGGCCGAAGAGCATGCGTTGTTTACACATCTTGATCCATAATCCTTTGGGATTAGATGAACCTAATATAGACAGCAGAAGATATTCATATGCGCATACTTTTAGCTATCGTACTGGAAGTGGAGGAGAAGTCTATTCTGTTTAACTGATAAGCGAACACGCGTTAAAAATGAACACACAAAAATAAACACGTACACACACCTGGTGAAAGGGCTCGTTAAGCAAAACACAAGTTCGATAGGAAAAATGCTTCCAATGAAGGTAGCGATCACCCCTCCAAGCAGCTAAAGATTTGCTGGAAAAGAGCGTACGTCGCTAGTAGTAGGTGTTGCTATAACGATTGTATTCGAATATATTTTAAAGAAAACCAACCATATTTGAAATTGGGAAAGGTGGAAGCGCGAAAAAGCGGCAATGAAGCTAGGCGCTCATTTTTATCATCACGTCAGGTGTAAAGACTTAAGCAGCATCAGAGGGTTCTGTCGCATACACGCACGAAAGGTAAGCCGTTAGGAAAAGGTCCATAGCATTGAAGTAAGCAAATATTAGTTTTTTCCTCTTCCTACTCTTTCTCTTTTCGTCCTGTTTAAATATTCTGGATTTTTGAAATAAAATACTATTCTTATAATCGATACTATTTGTGTTGTATTTCTGTTTTATAAAAGCTAAAGCAATCGATATCACCATTTACTTATTTATTTACTTTCTTATCGGTAAGTTGGAGGTTCTTCAGGGACTTCAGGGGATTATAATGATCGTTGAAAAAACAACAAGCTTATATTCTTTGCCGTACGATGCTATATAAGGAATTTGAATTTTCGAGCAGTCACTGCTCGAACAAAATTCAAACATGGCGACCCCTCTCTTTCCTTGTCGTGTCTGGAAATGTAAAGTTTACCCATCCTCAACATAAACAAACTATTGTCAGTTTCCCGCGGCAATAATTGTTCGCTTCGAATGGATCGGCTACAATTCTGGATAAACACGTGAATCTAACAAAACTAAGCAAAATGAGTTACTGTTTGTTTGATATTGCTGTTCGGAAGAAGACTTCGGAGAAAAGTGTAATCAAACTTGATTCCGACATTAGAGATAGCGAAGAACCTGCCCCTTCCAATAAGTCCCGTTCGGCACCAACATTTAACTACAATGGACAGGTTTACACTCAGCTAGACCCGAAATTGAATGTTAAATCATACCTTCGTGATATTGAACGCGTCCCGGAGTATGGACTACTCGAAAGAGAGGAAGATTCTAATCAGAACACCTGGATTCTCAGTATTACCCTGCAAATGCAGCGCCAGGATGAGACAAACGATTACGACTGTATTACACAAAGGCGACGCTTGATTAAACTCTTGTTCGAAGAAGTCGAATGGCGATCGATTGTAGAGCAGGAGCTGAAGCAATCACCAACCACAATGAACGAAGACAACAGCAAGCAGCTCTCTATAGAACAGTTTTACAGTGAACTGCGATTACGCCATCGAGCGAAATCGGATGAGGATAAGTCAACCAAGCGGCCGGAAAGCTTATCCATTCTTCATTTTCGCCCCGAACTACGAGCGTATCAGGAGCAAGCGATCCGTTGGATGATAAAACAGGAAACTATGCCAGAAACATTGCCCTCCCAATACGTCCGACTTCGAAGCCCTGCCATGCCAGAGGTGAACTTTTACATGGATCTTTCCGACTGCACGATCAGCAACCAGGAACCGAAACCAATCCCCATACCCACCGGTGGTATACTCGCCGATGAAATGGGATTGGGCAAAACGGTCGAAATACTTGGTTTAATGTTGCTAAACAGAAGAGAACTAAGTGCAGCAAAGGCTGTCAAATCGATTAAAGGGTCTAAAAAGCGCAAAAATATCGAATTCAGATGTTTGTGTGTCGACACACTCGTCGATAATACGATCACTTGTCGAAAGTGTGGTCGTCTGCAGCATCGCAAGTGTGTATTGAAACATCACCATCCGGCAGAAGATACAAAAACCGGGGAGCATCGGTACATTTGCCCGGAATGTTGGCGTACGGAACCGATAATTGAATCAGCTGCTACCATAATTGTATCGCCGGCCTCGATCAAGCACCAATGGGCAAGCGAAATCCGGAAGCACGTTTCAGATCCACAATTTCGCATATTTATGTACAACGGCATCGCCGACAAGTGGATCAGCCCGCAAGATCTCGCCTCGTACGATGTGGTGCTGACCGATTACGCCGTTCTCAGTCCGGAAATTTATCTCGTAGAGAATAATGCTCGTACTTCCCGGCACGAGAAGCGCTTTCTCACCCCGACCACCCCACTCACGATGATCCGCTGGTGGCGCGTCTGCCTTGACGAAGCGCAAATGGTAGAGGGGGTGAACAATAACGCGTCCAGGATGGTAAAGGCACTACCGGCAGTGCACCGTTGGACGGTGACGGGTACGCCAATCGAAAAGACGATCAACAATCTTCACGGACTGGTGAGGTTCCTGGACTACGAGCCGTACGCTGACTACAAGGTGTGGAAAGAGTACGCTACCCAGTTTCAGCAGGGAAACGCAGACCCACTGGTTATGGTTATGGCGCGCGTTATGTGGCGGACGTGCAAGCATGCCATCTTCGATCAGCTTGGCATTCCGCCACAAACCGAGCGCATCCACTACATCGAGATGTCGGATCTGCAAAGTTACTTCTATCGCTGTGAGCATCTCACGTGTGCCCAAGCATTCAACGAAAAGGCGCGCAAAATCGGAGCAAATGAGCGGATGGCACAGATGAACATACAGACGTTGAATCAACTGCTGGAACCACTGCGGAAGCTTCGCCAAGATTGCACCATCCCGTCCGTCCTGGGCGTCGGACAGTCAGCACTGCAGGGGAAGAAGCTGCTAACACCTGCCGAACTGCACGAACATCTCGTTGCAGCGAACATTACCGACTGCAAGGGGAAGCTGCGTTCTATCGTGTCGTCGTTGAACGGTATGGCTGCGGTAGAAATCTTGCAGGAGAATTACGATCATGCATTCCGTCTCTATAAAGCAAGTCTACGCTGCGCTGACGACTATCAGGGTGCGATCAGTGTCGACTCGCTGCTCCAGATACATGCCCTGCACAATCTGCTCGATTTGGTTCGTACCTTCGACGCAGAACTCAACCCCAGCTCAAAGCTTACAGATGAGCAGATCGTTGCGTACCAGGAGCGACGTGCCCGGCTTGAATGGCGCTATATTGAACAGTACGCGAACAAGGTACGCTCGATTGAGAACACACTTCGGCCAGCAATTGAAAAGGTGGACGAATTGATCTGTCCCGGTAACGGAAACCCATTGCTACGGCTCGAGGGAAAATGGTGGCGCCATCTGTTTGCACTGTTCGAAGAGAGCCCTCAGCGATACGCCACAATCCACATCCGAGTACTCCGTGACCAAAGCTTGCTGGCAAACACGGGCGTCGTTTCATGGCAAACACTCGATCTTTGGCTGATCAACTGGTTGGACAAACTGCTGGAACGGAGACGTACCCTCATCGAGGGCTTTCATTCGTTGACCTTCTTCGTGGAACATTTGCAACCGAATCAGACATGGTCGCAGGAAATACGCACCAGGATCGACGAGCTGGTGCGGACTGCTTTCGCGTGCCATCTCGATCCAGCGCTTTTCGAGGAAGACGAAAATGGGATGCGTACGAATGAGCGACTTGCATCGCAGAATCAATCTGCTGCACCAGTGTGTTTGCTTTGCGAGGTGAAGGACAAACTGAATCAACTGGAATCGGTGCTGTTCCTAATCCGACAGACACAGGTCGCATCAAGTGGAGTGTGGCAGGCCTCACGACAGGAACAAATTTTAAAACGTAAGTTTTTCTATAGATTTGTATAACAAATTCTGCAAACATGATTGAAATCTCGCTCATTTCCTGTGCAGTAATTCATCAGTATGCAAAGCGACAGGACGACAACCGTGTGGAATTCATCCATGAGGAGACCATCACCGAAAGTGATCATTTCATGTCGTTTCTCGAGCGGGCTAAGGTCGAGTTTAAGGAGTTTTCGCAGTATTGGGTTGAGATCAACTATACCGTCGCTGCGTATGATGAGCTGAGCATGTGCAAGACCCGCTTGCAGCTGCTAACTCTAGCGGAAAGGCGCGATATACTGAAGAAGAAAAAGAAACCATCGCCGCTGCAGCTGCTCGAATGTGAACTGCCCGATACACTGGCGGAACTGGAACTCGCCAAAAAGGAAGCGGAACGGGACTTTGTGCGTTTGCAGGGTACGCTCAAGTATCTCGAACATCTCGGTGCGAAGAAGGAGCTGGACCCGTGCCCAATCTGTCACACGGTACCTGACAGCAAGTATGCCGTGCTGCAGTGCGGACATCACCTATGCAGCATCTGTTTGGTGCGGATTTTATATATGGCACGAGCGAACGGAAACATGACATCGTGCGTGATCTGTCGGCACGAGCAGCACGTGAAACAGTACGGTTTTCCACATTCCATTCGTTTTCCCGTCCGTTCGTCTTTACTAACATTTTCCTTTTGTTTCCGCAGTTTGCAGTATGTTCAACAAATCGACAGTAAGCACAACATCCGGGGAAGCTACTCGAATAAAATAGCCAAAATCGTTCAAACGGTACTAGAGCTGGTGGCGAAGGAACCGGCTGTAAAGATCGTTATCTTCTCGCACTGGGAACCGATTCTGAGCGAGCTGGGCGGAGCGTTGGAAGCAAATGATATCACTTATCGCGAGAAATCTGTCAAATTCTTTCAGTCTGTTGAAGATTTTAAGGCTCCGGAGAAGGGAATTACCTGCCTGTTATTACCACTACGTTTCGGCTCGAAGGGATTAAATCTTACCGAAGCGACGCATGTGTTTCTCGTAGAGCCGATACTGAATCCGGGGGAGGAGATGCAAGCAATCGGACGGGTGCATCGTATCGGCCAGACACGGCCCACCTTTGTGCATCGATTCATTATGCTCAATACGATCGAGACGACGATTCACGAAACCATTAAGGGCGATCATAGCGGACGATGGCTGTCGAAGGATGTTACGGTTGAGCAGCTGGCTCAACTATTCCTACTGGATAAAGACGACGACATTAACAGTGACTTATACGTACTATAAAAAAAGCGTATAAGATTTGTTTAACAAAAACTTCCCGAGGCGCAGAACATTCGCTTGTAGCGTCTCGCACCGATGTATATATTCCTTTTATTTATCTTTGAATATAATGTTACAGTATTCCAGAGTATGTAATGGACAAATAAACCACACAATTAACAAAATGGGCAATCGCGTCTTCCTTACATAAACATATCGTCATAACCGGGTGGGGGAAGATGATCCGGGTGTGGGTTGGGACGAGGTGGGCGATTGAATGGTCCAATTGGATCAATGCGAGCTCCGGGCAAAAACATACCCGGTCGAACGGGCCTGAGAAAAACAGTAGTAATATAGTATAGTAATATATATATATATATATATATATATATATATATATATATATATATATATATATATATATATATATATACTCATACATGTTGCAATGTAACTCGTTACCTTACGTACCTTACGTTGATCAACGGGTCTAATATCATACCTCCGCCAAATCTTCCAAGTGGGTCGAGATCCGCCTGACCAACGCGACCAGGCATTAGAGGTCTACCGCCGCGCAGAATATCCCCATGCCCCAGTGGATTTGCTGCTTGGGGCATTGCATGCGCAGCATTCGTCGGTGCAGTAGTCGTCTGTGTGCTAGAGGTTTTCGATCCTCCATCATGCAGCGGCTTCACAAGCTCCGTTTGCAGTCGAACAATCTGCTCATCGATACTGGCCACCATATTCATAAAATTGCCATCGCTGATCGATCCAATAGTTGTATCCACATTAAAGGCACAATTCGTAACTTGGAGTGTCTTTGCTTGCAGCAGATTAATAATCATCGTGTCGTTCGACAGTGTTCCATGAAGGATGTACAGCTCATTGTTCATGGTGTAGCGCAGGGCATACGATTTGTTGTTGCCATTCCAGCCCTCTGGCAGCAGCTCGCTCTGTTCTACTATGTTGTTCAGCGTTTTCTATGGATGAGAAACATAATCATGAGTATCGTGTAACTGCTATTCGATTCGTTATTACACAGTATATACGCACATCATCGCCAACACCAACGTTACGAAATCCGTTACGGACAAGGAACCAGTGCACAAACAGCATCATCATATCAGACTTATCCGCCACATTTCCTTTCTCCAGCTTCCATAGCATCTCCAAGCCATAGAGATCTGATGACGGCATGATGTTTTTTCCTAAATTCACCAGAATTTCAAACTTATACCTTTTCTGCTATTGAACACACACGACGAATACGGGTTTTCCGGAGAAAATGCCTAGAATGACGGCAAGAGCTGCATTGTTTGGATGCCGTCTGTCAACTGTCAAACGATCCGGCGCTTTTTGGACGAAGCACGAAACGCAACAAAAGAGTATTTCTTATTCCTTTGGTTTTTGCTAGCACATCAAAGAATACTCTGAATATCCACATTTTCCTAAATATCATCCAAACATATTCAAGTTATAACAAATTTGCGAGCGAGCTATTTTATCCGCCTTCATTTGAAATCTAGAGTCGCGCTTAGAAAGCGAGAGTATAAACACAATCGTCAACATCTTTGACATTTGCATATGTTTACTCTTGCCTGGCTGTTTATATTTTACCCAACTGTTATCAAATCGAATACGCCGTATCTTCATTTTGGTCTTGATGCGTTCCGAAGCATTTGGTGGTTGTTTTTGTTTCTCGTGCGTGTTTTATGTTTGTTGAAAGAACAAACCAGTGCATTTTCCGTTACGTCCCCATTTAGTTTGGCAGTGCTCATACAAGCACGCCAGAAAAATACGTTCAAGATGGAACTCCCTACAATGTCTATTGAAGCCAAACGGTTATTGGTGCTGAAAACGATCATACACGACCCGGCAGCGGCCGATCTTCGCTTGTCACTGTTCTTTTCTGCGGCCAAATCTTTCCGATACGATTCCTGCCTGCAGCCGTTTCCGCCAGATTTCATCATAAACAATGAGAAGAGCATCGATCAGTTGGTAAGTATCTACAAACATCATTTATACTGATTGTGTTGAATGTATGTGTGTGTATGTGTGTACGTATTTGTGAATATCCACAATACACGTAATCCAACAACGTTATCTTATACAAAACTCTCATCTTTCCAAACACCACTCCACCACTCCATAAACACCACGTCAGTGTCGGGTACTGGAGACGATTCCACCGGTTGCCGATCTTCAGGCGGGACTTGCAGGCCTCGACGAGCAGGCCGTTGTACTTTTGCATTGGATTCTTTGCCGACAGGCTCGTCCCGCACTGCGAACCGTCCCGAAAGCCCATCACGATGAGGTGCTGGGAAAATGTCCCTGCTACGCCAAATACGCTCTGCCCAGCCACATCTTCGAAGTGTTGTATCGTGAAAACAATTCGAGTGAACGGGCGTTTCAGGAACATGCGACCGAATTCCGGACACGGCACGCATTTCATGGCAGTCGGCTGTTTAACTTTCACTCCATACTGCATTACGGACTGCAGCAGCACCTTAACAAGGTGTCGCTGTTTGGGGAAGGGATCTACCTGTCGGCGGAGCTACAGGTGAGCCAGATGTTCTCACCAAATGGATCGGGTTGGAACAGGTCCACGCTCGGCACACATCTGGCCTGCATAGCACTTTGCGAGTACGTTGACAATCCAAATTATGTGAAAAGTCAAGGTATAGTAAAGTATAATAAGTTTTAAGCATTTCATAGCAATAGTTAACGTATTCCCTCGTTTAGAAGAAACTCAACCGTTGCCCACTGATGATGGGACGACACCACCAGCATCATCCTCCTCCGATGGACCATCTTCGATCATGACCGCATCGCTCACCGGCAATGGAAGCTTTCCGGAGCGTTACATTTTAGTCAAAAACAACGAACTGGTACAGGTGCGCTATCTGCTTCTGTATGGAACCACCAAAGAATCCAACAACAACAACACTGCCACATCCGCTGGTTCACAGTCGGCCGTCGACGCACTGTATGCCCTGCCCGTCAGGCAACCCTCGTACCAGATGCGCCACCCACCGAGCCGATTCGTCCAGTGGATTGCCAACAATAAGGGTTTCGTACTGATCGGTGGGTACGTCGGGCTGCTCTTGATCGTAGGCTTCATCAACAGCCGAAATGCACACTTCGTGAAGGAGATGTTTCTCCAGAAGCTGAACCATGTCTATAATGTGGTGCTTGGATACCGCGGAAAGTAGTAGTAACAGCGAAACATCCACCCAGCGTGTTTGTTGCCCAGTGTGTTTGCCTTTCGAGAAGAAGTCTCCAATGCTGCAATCACCAACGAAATCGATTATATTGTGTGTGCGGATGAAAGGTGGCACGTGGCGTTTCGGACTTTCTTGTTTCATATCTGTGTTAGTTTCCTTACTTTCGTATCTGTGAATGTATTCGCGTGGCTTGTGGATTGAAAGTGAATTATAGGTGATACAAATTTAATGATTTCCAACTGCGTTAAGGGAGAAAAAATGGGGTGATTTTGGAACGTTCGGGGTTTAGGGAAGTAGGCTCATTTTTAAAACTGTAATAAAAGCTCTACATACTACTTGAGTACTACGAATGAATCTTTAGGGAAACGTTTACAAGGGAAATTGCTAAGAGGCGTCTGCTCTTGTAGAATAAACATCACTAAAAGCATTTAGCCAACCAACCATATCAATAATGCAAAATATTCGCATCAACAAGTGTGAAAACAAACCGATATCATCAGTCCTTCCACAAGCGATGTTTTTTTCCTAACTGGGAAATTCGTGATTTAAACGAGAATGCATTACTCCTTTCTTGCAAGAGTGCAACATTTTATCTGAAAAGAAGATCAACCTTAATAACCATATAACCATTTTCCAAACTTTTCCTGGATTTATTATCTTATCTCTCCGTTTATCTCTAATCGTTTCACCCTTCGTATATAAAAGCTTTAAAAGAGCTTTTTTCCTTTCGTGGAACAAAAACATCGCCACGCTGCATGGAAATGACGCTTCAGTATGTGTCAACTTTGCTCTGCCGAAAGCTATACGCAACCTGTTTCGCCGAGCCAACAGCCGCAAAGCTTCTATTGTATGTTACCTTTCCTCGAACGGAACGGTCGTGTTTGCGCGACAGGCTCCAGTGGTGCTGTGGTGCGTTTGTGTTGTGCTGCCTCTTCTATTATCACTTGACCAAAGCAGGCATCGAAGTTGGTCTTGTTGACATTCCGCAAATTAGCAGGCAAGTTGTATTTAAAGATATAGAATGAATTCTTTGTGATGTACGGGAAATGTGTGGAAAGGACACAAACGTCTACAGCTCTGATCAGAATTCCGGTGAATGTGTACAAGTGTGTATTGTTAAAATTATATATAATAATTGCGAATGAAGTATGCAAAGAAAAGAAGAATTTGTGAAGAGAGAAAGAGTGTGTTGAGACAACATCAGGATGGAGTTGTAATTGTGTTTGAGCATCAAAGCGTAAATTGCTACAAAGTGGTGATTGTTTACTTCGTCAAACGACCCTCGAATAAGTACGAACCTAGCTGACAGTAGGAAGCTGCACACTCTCTGTGTGGAAAACATTCACATTTAGAAAAAAGTACAGTGCTTTTGATTGTGACATACAGAAGAAAATCTAAATTATATCTTATTGTTTTTGGTGGTGCTTGAGTTTTATACGTTCTGCTTAGCTTTATTTTTACATTTCAAGAGAAGCAAATATTGCATTCGGCACAGATGGAAGATTTAATTACAAGAGCTAAAAAGAGAAAGGCTGTTTGAACTTCCCTCTCATTTCATCGCACTCCTTTGCACGCGAAGAAGAGAAAGTACCGTTCCACAGTTCTCGGTGTTATTTTTATTAGGGGTACTTATACATTTTTCTCTGTTAGAATCCTATTAGCAAAAATGTCCAAATTACACGTTTAAACCTGTTGGCGAATACTTGGTTGTTCCCCTTCTCGCTCTTGCTCTCCTCAAGGTTACTTCAGAGTGACCCAGCTTTGAAGTTTCATAGTGTGAGAAAGCTTCTTCGCGCGCGTGTAGTGCATCTTGGTGCACAACTATCTCACCCTTTCCATGCGCCCAAATACAAAAAAACTGACCAAACACGTGCAATCAGTGTGCGTAAAACTACACCTCTTCTCATAATTTACCTATCCTATTGTTCACCCCTCTCCATAGGGTGCCAGTGGGGCAGTGTAAGTGTGCGTGTGTGTGTGTGAGTGTTTGTTGTGGTGTGCGAGAGTGTTAAACAGTGAAACAATGCTTCATCCACGAGTGTCGTCGTCACGGTTCGATCGCTTCCATATGGCAGCATCCGACAGTAACGAAATCATCATCACATCCAGCAGCAACAGTAGCAGTAAAAGCTGTTATCAGAGGTTCAGTCAAACTTCGGCAATGTGGTGGTTGGTGACGATTTGGGCTGGTCTAGTAGTTGCGGTCTGTGGGCTTCCCGAGGGAGGCGGTAACTATCCGGTCGGCAAATTCCCATTCCTGATGCCGAAGGTCGTCCCTTACAAGGTAAGACAATGCTAAAGTACAGCTTTTCAGCATACCACTTCTTTAGAATGTTTAGCGATCAAAGGAAGCCACAAGGAAACCTACACCTTGCTCTGAGAATTGTATCCCAAAGGAAGTCGAAGCAGATTGGTCCGGAAGGTGGCAGCAACCGTACCATATGTTAGCGTATTTACGTCATGTTTTGTTAGCGACGAGAGGGTAGGTCTGATAAGATGAGGCCTACGCGCAATTTCACACACAATTCCGGGAGAGTGTGTGTTCAGGGTCATGCAAGGGACAACCGTTTGATAGTGCCCGTTTTGTATAAAGAGCTGACAATTTGCATCGCCTTTTCAAACAAAGGATCTGGAAGATTTGTTACATTTGAACTAAACAATGTACACTTTTCACCTCTATATGTGGTGAAATGTTTGTTTTTGTCCCGTGGGTAATTCTCCATCGATAATGTAAAATCGGTCATAATTGACGGCCGTACACTTGAAAGTTCCTTATCAGAATCGAACCGAGGAAGAGTTGTTTTTCCAAAACAGACGACAACAAAAAAAACTGTGCAAACAACAATCACAAACCAAACAAGAGCCTTTGCTGTATTAGGGCAGTTGTGTGGGTCCAAAACACTTCGACACTTGCGATATTTTGTGCTCAAGTACACGTGGCACAGTGCGTTAGATGTTGCGCCCTATGTAGAACATTGATCGATTGCCCTTCACTTTATGTAGATTCTGGGTATAGCTGCGGTGCAATGTGACCACTCACTCGAGTAAAAGTATTTCTGGGGAGTTCAAGTATTTCTGGGAGGTTGGGTTCAACGCTAGATCACCTTCGGAGTGGGACGATGTTAGACATTGGGTATGTCTTTTTTATGTGACGCATTTGAAATTGGGTGTAAGTGAATAATGAATTATTTCTAAATCATTATGCCATCAGCTTGTAATAAAGTCCTGTCTTTCTTATCTCTTTCTCAATTACACTCATTTGTAACGTGGTCAACTCTCTCAACAGAACCAGTTTCCCTTAGAAGAAAGAACCTAAAATACTGGTTTTCTTACTACCTGTTCCATTCCTCGAGTCAGCCAAACCGAAAGAAATGCATTAAATCACAGCCTTGTTCAATCGACACCGTCTTGAAACCTAGGCTGCCGGTAACAACCCGGTCAAGCCGGTCCTGTTTGCACAGATGATTATCTTTTTCCGACGTTCTCCGGGATCGGGGTGCTTCGGCCACGCTTAACTGTGTGTTCTTCCGGTGAAGGAAGGAAGGTAGAATCTACCATGCAAACAAATGTCAACGGCAGTACCAACGTATGGTGTTGTATGCTTCAGCAGATGAGATAGAATAGTTACAGTTATAGTTATAGAATAGTTGTCTCTAAGATGCAAGAGCACATTCTGTTCTTGACGTATCAGCTCTCAAACAGCAACTTAGAAATGGTTGTCCAATTAGGAACAAGGTGTTACATTTCACTGAGGAATATGGAACAGTTCAATGTGCTGTCCTTCTTGAGTCATAACAGAGCTAGAACAGTGAAATGATTTTCAATCATCAGTTAGAAGCTTAAAAGTAAGATGTAATTAAGCAGACATTCTACCATCAATACATGTTATTTGTATTTTACTGCTCCGATCCATTAGATTGAACCAATCAATTAGGAATATGTGTCCGCTTGCTCTAACCCCAATCAGTCAGGAGTGCACATTTGCTTGTTTAATTGAAGTTGATGGCTTTGTTGCTTTCCCCAGCCGTCACAACGGGGGTGGAACATTATCTTTATTTGCTTCGATTTTGATCAATAGAATAAACATTAGCTTTATTGAACGTTGGGATTGATCATATGTTATCGGCACGGAAACGTGTACCAACGACAGAACGTATGAGGAGTGTCTTATGTTGTGTGTTTCTGTTAGACGTGACGCAATGAACGCATGAAAGAGTAACTCTGTCATTCAAATGTCACTAAAACCACTACTCCGCATTGTAAACGAAAGGTAGCCTCATTTTTGCTCGAAAGTGAGCCGAGTGAAATACAGAAAATGAACAGAAGCATGTTTGTCGAACGAAAGTAAAGCAGCAACAAGGCGTTCATTTTGAACTTTTTTACATTGCTAATAGAAATAAAACTTATCGCACAGAAGTTACTCAATCGAAGCAACTGTTCCTGGCAAGAAGTGACTCAAACTTTTCAACTTTTTCCATGGTCTTATTAAGGCGAGCGTTAAAGGGGGATGCTTTTACAAACTGGCAAGAAGAATCTGTCGAATGCAACCAAACATTTTCCTTTAGTTTTACCGGTTCCACCATCTACCGGTTTGTTCATATTCCGTTCTTATGAGCAAAGTAATTAGACTCCCCGGAAACTAACGATCGATGGGCGGAATTGGGTTGATAGTTTTCTTTTTTGTAGTTTTGTTTCATTTGCTGCCCTTTCAATCAAGCTAATATTCAATCTCCTGTATTCCTCCCACTCACTATCTAGTTTGATAGTAAAATGGTTCCGATAATTGCTGCCTTTCAAACGATTCGCGCAACTGAAAAGGACGAGAAACGATGCCATTTTCCTATATTTCCCCCCACTTATTCCCTGGTTCCATTTTTGAAGCAATTCCTACTGCTCTTGTTGGACACTGACTGTTATTAGCTATTGTCTCACCCTAAAAGCTAAATGCACTCAGCGAAAAGAGGCAACTGCACACTATAACAAAGCGCGTCATTACTTGTTACACTTTGTTGTTCCGCTTGATGATGATGATGATGATGATGATGATGCATCATCCTACCCGTACGTATGGTGTGATGGAAGCATAAGCACGAAAAAAAGTGTATGAAATTTAATTTTGGTTCTATTTTTAGACATCCTCTGTTCCAACTTTTCTTTTCAATAGTCGTGGGTGAGTACGCTTGGGTGTGATGCCGGCAAAGGAAGGAATGTGGGAAAGCTGTTTTGCAAAACTCGCTTTTCCGTTATGGCTTTTCTTACAATTTTGTTTTTCACATTTAAAATATTGGGTTTCTGGAGGGCAGGATTGGGTGTCGATGATGCATTTAGCTTATTTTAGAATAACTTACTTTACTTGAAAAAGAATGATAAAACATTGTATAAAACGAAAAAATGGTAAACATGCAGCGGAAAAAGTACAGCATGCGAAACAAAAGGCCCACGCTGAACGTTTTGTTAAGTGCGACATGAATGAACACAGCCGGGAAAATGCCGGAACCAAGACTAAGATTTTTCGTCCATTTTCAAAGCTGTTGTGTGTCGACAAACAGTGCAATCCACTCCACTAGTCCACTACCCACGTCGTCAATTAGTGGAACGCACGTAAACGCACCATACTCGCGTTGGCACCAAGCTAGCGTTTCAATTTTTTCGTGCCAGATTATCGAAAGGACGGTTTTAGGACTTTGGATTTTTAGGACGACGCACCACACAGACTGGTTGCTCACGCTATGACGTCAGAAAGTGAGTGAGATAGCGAGAAGGAAAACCACCACGCTTTTCTCTTTGCGTGTCCTGCCGGCATTTTCCAAACAAGGGGAGGACCACGTTGTTACGCACGTACGCAATAACCGCAAACTCGTGGAGGAAGCAGGTGCTGAGGTTTGTCGATGTTGATTCATACTACTAGCGCCCTCATGAAGTGGCGGGCAATGAGAAGGAACCGGGGAATGGAGTAAGTAGTGGCAACACGGTAGAGTGATAAAAACAGTACAAGTGGACCGGCGTGTGTGGGTGCTCAGTGTTGCCATATTGGCCCGGATTGGCTTAATGATTTTCGTCATGTTTTTTTTTTTTTGGGTAGCAAAACATCATCTTTTGAGCAGAGTGTAGTGCATCGATTATTGATCTACTTCTTTCAGTCTGGAGGCCGCCTCCTCCGTAAACTGAACAAATACATTTTTCATTGCCTTATCCTGCTATATTCCATCAAGAAGCTGGTATTTATTTAGGTCTTACCAGAATCAATAATTTATCTTAATTTTTCTCACCTTTATTGTGCCTTACGGTGGATCCTTTTTTAACCCAAGGGATCCCTTTTCGGAGCGTTCAAATTTTGGCCATTAATTTAGCTCCTTTTTGTAGACGTGCTCAAAAGAATGGAAATGATAAACAGAAACGACGGTGGGAGAATAGTTTTGATGATGGACAATTAACTTCAACCGAACAATTTAGCCCGTTGGGGGAAGTTATGATTCATAAATGGAGCCAAAGATGTATCCTCGACAGATAATTCCTTTCCTCCATTCAACACTTGGACCCTTGAGCAGAAACACCAACACATTGGCAATTATGTTTATAATCATTGAAAAACTTTTTGAAATGCTCACCCGATTGATGATGCACGATGATACATATTCACAATCAAACCTTACTAACACTTCTCTTCTGTTAGCTGTTAAAAAAGGTTCAAGAAAAGCAATTATTACAGTAAGACAGGGGAACAACCGTAGGAAAAGAAGCTCCCTTAGCGAATGATGTCCAATTATGCATGAATAATTTAAAGCCATGTATCACACACGTGTCACTCGCTTTATTCCAAATCCTGAAGAAGCTCATAGAAATATGAAAGAAAAAGGAGCTGGCATTTATAACGATTCCAAAGAGAATACATTGAATGGAAATAAAAAAAATGACAAAAACCTTGTTTCGCTAACCATTTCTAGGAAGCTCTGAGCACGTCTGTTTTTTCTCGAATTATCTTTTTTCTTGAGTGCATATATATTTGTCCCATCATTATTTTGTCTGAAACGGAAAACAGACAAGAAAATATCAACTGGGGAGAAACAAGTGGCAAAAGAAAATAATCTAAATTACAGAGTGAATTTCGTGAGCTTTTGTAATTTCTCAAGGTTTTTATTACTCTCTTCCAAATATCTTTGAACTAATCGTACGATTTTAGAACGGAATTTGAAAGAGTTGATACATGTTGGAACGAATTCAAAACTATGTGAAAAACAGTCAAGAATGAACCACATTTCCTGCCTTCAATTACTATGTTTGCTGTGTTTCATTTAGTCTGTGAGCTTGAGCAGCACCTTGCTCTCGCAGATTTGCCAGCTGTTGATCGCGTGCAGTTATTAAGACTACAGAATCTGCAGATAAAAAGGGAAAACATCAGATCGGTACAATGTTTCTAACAAGGTGAGTTTTAAGTGGTCAGCCGTATACCAGCTTTTGAGCAATAGAACGATCGCGTTATGTTCTATTGTGCTCTCTAATTCTACTTACGCAAATTGCTCGTGCAATGGAGCGGTGCTCGAGGCTTGTTCGACTGTGGTCGTTCCTTCGTGCACATTTTTGGTGCTGGACTAGTTATCCGTAACTTTCACAATAAAGGGAAGACGCTTCAGTAATTGGAATGGGATAAAATATGCGTGGGGCAACGGTTCCTACAATGTTCTTCACAAACTCTCTCTGCCTAATGAGACTCGATCAAGAAAAAGCACCAACTGATTTATTCTAAATGACACGAGGATTGCATTAGAGTAAATGCTTGCCCAACACCGATGTGATTAATATGTAAGTAATTTGCATTAATTGCGTTTTGTTTTTTTTATGATGCTTCTTTTTTAGGTCAAACACGACACATGTTTCATAATTTATGGATAATCGATTTTTGAGAATTTCATTATGTGTGTGTGTGTGTGTGTGTGTGTGTGTGTGTGTGTGTGTGTGTCTATATGTTTCATACCGATCATGGGATAAACATAATTCCCAGCTGCTGCCATGCTTCTCTTCTGTTTGAATTCATCGCTTACCTCGTA
>KB696570.1:0-11596 GCA_000349165.1 Anopheles christyi | reverse complement strand
TAGGTTAACCACTTATAGTAGGTTAAAATTTTGAATTGCTGAATCACAATTCAATCTAAGGGTAGCAAAAGTATTGTATTTAGTAGGATTGCGCCTAAATATATGCAATTTGCAATGCAAAATATGATGTTTTAAATAAATTTAAGACACTTCGTCTTTTTGAAAGGAGTTTTTGATTGAAATACACGAGTGTATTATAATAAAAACTGTTCAGTAAAAAAAAAAACAACCAGAAGAAGTACCAGTTGACGTAATGGCAAACCCATCCGTTTCGAAGGACCAAATTGCCAAGATGCAGTCTCTTTTGCAGCTTTCGTTTGACTTATTATTGAATTGTGTATTGTTTTTATATTCGGGTAAATAATCACATTTGACAAACTCAGTTAATGCCATTGAAGGTCCAACATGGAATAATTAAACAGGATGGAAAAATAATAATCAGAGAAAAAATCATGTACTACCGAACGGATGAAGAGAGTAAACCCACCCGATTATTGACCGATCAGGTTTGTTATTCTACGCACTTCTTTTGCTCGCACTCTTTACCCCTATGCAAACCCCCACCATCAGAAGAGCCTGTAATCGTTGTAATCATAATGATAATCACACCGCTGAAACATCATAAGCGCTTACCATCGCATCATCGCGTATCGAGGGTAACGCCTGTAACGCCATTCCGTTAATCTGTGTAAACAGGCACCAGCAGCACACGGCAGCCAGTCAGGCCACCAGGCGAATGTCACGATTCCACCAAGCGTGTAAAATGCGAGCGATGGCGATTCGGTCAACGAAGGCTTATGGAAATTTATGGGTTTTAAATCATCGCCACCCCTTGCTTCTGACTGGGTTGATGCTAGTGCGTGATGCACCAATGCATCAATGCACCATACATTGTTACATGACATGTGTGCCGACAGGCCGTAGCTGTAATTAATCTACATCGTATGCAAAAGCGAGAGGATGGGGAGCTCAACAATCGACAGCTTTAATAAAGCGGTCCCGTACCCTTTGTGCGCAAACATTGGACTAAATAATGGTTCAACTGCTTTGCAGTAGTGTATCATATGTTCATTATTGCGGAAAAAGTCTAACAAGAAGAAAACATAAAGCTCTAAAATTCGGTCAGCTAGAGTTAGGATCTATGGTGCTTTTAAAATATTGCAGAATGTACCAATGGGGTGAAGGTTGCTGAGGGGCTTAGTCGCTTGCGTTTGGTAAACATAGGAAATCGAGAATTCTTCTCTCTATTTTCCACACTGAACAGTATAGAATGCGGGAGCTTACATGTGCAGTTTAGTGTGTATGTAAATTATTAATGAAATAACCAGAGCACACAATCACTAATCCGATGTTCGATTTTCAGTACTTGCACAGTACTGCTTTATCCCTTTAGATATTGCAGAGCGCAAATCCTATCAGTTTTAGACAATCGCTGCTATAGTTTATAAGCAAGCGCTTTGTTTTAAAATACTTGTTACGTTGTAGGGAACTGTTTCGTATTTTGCTGTTTTAATGATTAGTGTAAATGTATTTACACACGATATTTTGCTCATATTGGAATGCTTATTAACGTTATCAAAGATTTTCAAAGATCAAAGAGATGAAAAAACTCTCACGGCCTATTAAGACACAAGCTTAATTTTTTTTCGTACAGAAAAACATACATATTTAATAGCACAAATTAAACGTTAGTACAAGAAACAGTAGTAACTTACCTTTCAAGTAATTCTGAAACCTCTGCTCCTCGCCTCCCCAGACGGTCTCGTCGACATGATTGAACAGTTCGGGATGCCAACCCTACCGTCCGGTATATCACCTACCACCGGCATGTGCAACGGTAGCCGCAACCAATACCAACCACACCCGGAACCGGCCTACAATCTCAACCAGGACACGGTACTCAGCATACCGACGATAGCAAGCTTTCCGACAGGGTTTCCGATCGATTTTTCACTGCTGGTAACGCTTCGGGCTAGCGCAAATCTCGAGCGAGCTCCACTGTTTGC
This sequence comes from Anopheles christyi, assembly GCA_000349165.1. Lineage (NCBI taxonomy): Eukaryota > Metazoa > Arthropoda > Insecta > Diptera > Culicidae > Anopheles > Anopheles christyi. Next base: position 9,590 of record KB696570.1, on the reverse strand, counting down.
CGTGTATTCGAGCGATTCGGACGAGATACTGATGCTGATGGTTGGTCGGGACGTTGCACTGTACTACTACGACGGTAATCCGGAGGATGACGAGCAGGATCAGTACCAAAACATGATCAGCTTCGGTGTGAGCATCGCCGATGAACGGTGGCACCGGTTGGGTTTGAGTGTTAAGGGAAATTCGGTAACGCTGATTCTGGATTGCAGTACTCAGATAACACGTCCCCTGAACCGAAGGCCCGGCGTACAGCTGGTAACGGATGGTCTCATACTGACTGGGTTGCAGCTAAACGAGGAGAATGGTTTCTTTACGGTACGTTTGACACTATATGCCTGCTAGGATCTGTTTGAAGCGAAAGGGAAATAAACGTCAATGTTTGACATTTTGCAGGGTGATCTTCAACTCTTTATGGTTGCAAACACGCCGGATGAGGCGTACAATATCTGCACACAGTATGCACCCGACTGTCCGGGTGGAGCATCCAGCAGTGGGTCGGGATCTTCCTCATCGGTAACACGCACCGTTACGATACAAAGCACACGAACGGTTTCCAATAATGGAACGGCGGCAGGATCTGCAAGTCGCACCCAAAGTAGTAGCAGCAGTTCCAGCAGCTCTAGTTCTAGCGGAAGAGTTTCCTCCCAAGCCCAAGGTGCCGGTGCAAGTATTCGTGATCAGGTGTTGCGTGAGTCGGTATCTGTTGCCGGTGGAGGTAGCAGCTCGGGAAGTTCTCGGGCAAAGCAGGCCTCAGCTAGTGCTGGTTCTGGAAGAGATTTTGTGGATCTTTACGGCGATGGGGAAGGTTTGGAAGTGATCGGAGATGATGATGATTATTACAACAATTTGGAATTTGGTGGAGATTTGAGTCGAGTAAACACGGCAGAGACTGGTAGCCAAGGTGGTGGTGCAAGGAATCGTACGGTCGCTAGTCCAGGTGCTTATGATCAGCTGCGACCTGGCGTGTTGCCATTGCCCGATCCGGAGTTTGATGCGGCAGCAGGTGGAGATCCAAGGTTGACTGGCGCTGGTGGCCCAACTGAAAGTCCAGGCAACGACGCCGAGAACCGTACACGAACGGAAACGGGCGGTGGTTATGGGCCAGAGTTTGAGGAAGAGGAGGTAAGTCTGAGCATACGTGTTCTTGAGGTACATACATTGGATTAGCGGCTAATCTAACATGTGTCTTCTTCACTAAAGGATCGATCCGTTGGATTTCCGGCCCAATCAACCGTTACTATCGTGGGAGGCGTGAAGACCATCCGAGGACCTCGTGGACCACCGGGAGAACCAGGCCCGAAAGGTGATCCCGGTCGAGACGGGTTGAATGGACAGTCCGGACCTCCAGGACCACCGGGACACGTGTTTATGATGCCACTCACGTCGGCCGGCAACGAAAAGGGTCCGGACTCGCAGGCGGAAGCATTAAGGCAGATGCTGTCACAGCACATGACCGCGATGCGTGGCGCTGACGGTCCAATGGGTTTGACCGGAGTTCCTGGTTCGGTTGGACCACCGGGGCCTGAGGGTGCCAAAGGTGAACCTGGCGATGTCGGAGAACCGGTAAGACGTTGATACTCATTTAAAGTATTGTGACCACTAAAAAGGAAATTGTGTTTTAGGGACCAATCGGACCACGTGGTGTTGTCGGCACGAAAGGACGCGAGGGACGTCGTGGACGTTCCGGAAGAGATGGAGAGCGAGGAGCAACCGGTTTACAAGGCGTTAAGGGAGAGCAAGGTCCCATTGGATTGCCCGGTTTCCCGGGAGAAAAAGGTGAACGAGGTCGCCAGGGTGGGGCCGGTGAGAAGGGAAGCCAAGGACATGATGGATCACAGGGAGAGGACGGTCCTCCAGGGCTTCCCGGGCTACCGGGTGAACTTGGGCCACGTGGATTCACGGGACCACGCGGCTTCCCCGGCCCTTCCGGCAATCCTGGCCTTCCAGGATCGGAGGGAGTTTCCGGTTCCAAGGGAAACCCGGGACCGCAAGGACAACCGGGAGCACCGGGACAAACGGGCTCAACGGGACCGGTCGGTCCACCGGGACCGCAAGGAAACCTTGGACCACCGGGCATTCCCGGTCCACACGGTAAGCCGGGTCTGCCGGGACTTCCTGGTGCTGATGGTCCACCGGGACGAGACGGTAATCAGGGCATTGCCGGTCCGAAAGGTGATGTGGGACCACAGGGCGTTCAGGGACCGATTGGATTCCCGGGCAATCGGGGACCGAAGGGTGATGACGGTGAGCGAGGTACCGCAGGAGATAAGGGCGAAAAAGGCGAGCAGGGACATGATGGCGATAAGGGCGATATGGGACCACCGGGCGAGCGGGGACATCCGGGAGTGACTGGAGCACCCGGATCGGAAGGACCCGAGGGACCAAAAGGCTTCGAAGGACCACGGGGTGAGACGGGCATGATGGGACTGACCGGTGACAAGGGCAAGCAGGGCGTGCAGGGCTTCCCGGGGTATCCGGGACCGCCGGGCGATAAGGGCGACAAAGGTTCTTCCGGAATGTCCGGCATGCCGGGTGAAAAGGGTGAACGAGTAAGTGGTACTAGGACGGAGGGGAGGTAGAACCTGAGTACAATTTCGGTTTGCTTTTCTAGGGTAACACGGGACTTCAAGGCGAACGTGGAGAAGTTGGACCAAGAGTAAGTTATTTCATGCAATATTGACCAATTGTACGTGTAAAGCATCAATTTCGAACAACTTTCTTTCCAGGGATTCCGAGGACCCCGTGGAAGACGAGGAGCAGATGGAGCTACCGGTCCGAAAGGTGACACTGGACAACCGGGCTCACCGGGAGCACAAGGAGAAATTGGCATGCAAGGACCGGAAGGACCACGCGGCTTTATAGGACTTCCCGGACCGCAGGGTAATCATGGCAAAGATGGACCTCCAGGGGCTTCAGGCGAACGAGGACCACCGGTAACATTTCCATCAACTCCACAATTGCTACCCTTCCCTCCACTTATATGACTTTCAATTCTCCAATTCTAGGGAGAAAACGGAAATCCAGGCCCAATAGGTGCTCCCGGCGTTGTTGGACCACAAGGACCCACGGGTGAACCTGGACCGGTCGGAGAACCGGGCATACCCGGATTGCCAGGACTTCCGGGAGAACCTGGTGTACCTGGAGATACTGGTAAAGAAGGTCAAAGCGGACCACCGGGACCACCGGGCAAGAATGGTCCGCAAGGTGGTCAGGGTCTTCCTGGATTCCCGGGCGAACGAGGCATGATGGGAATGCCGGGATTACCCGGCCTTAAGGGAGAGCTTGGATTACCTGGACTACCGGGACCGATCGGTGACAAAGGTCAACCGGGCGAGTCCGGTAAAGAAGGACCACCGGGAGCTGAAGGTCGACCGGGACCACCCGGACCACCCGGTCCCGGAGGAGCGAAGGGAGAACGGGGCGAACAAGGTTTAGTTGGACCGGTAGGACGTGACGGTTTGCCCGGACAGCGTGGTTTAGCTGGACCACCCGGTCCAGTGGGTCCTCCTGGAGAGGATGGGGACAAGGGTGACATGGGACCGCCGGGAGAGAAGGGTTTCAAGGGTGCCCAAGGTGAAGCGGTAAGTTGGAAGATTTGAGGGACATTTCGATTTATAGTAAATTCGATTTGGTTTGTTGCCCCAATGAAGGGACCCGTTGGATCGCCGGGATCACAAGGAAGTCGCGGAGAACCGGGTGCTGTCGGAGCACAAGGTGAAAAGGGTCCGCCGGGAGAAATTGGCCGTACCGGACCGAAGGGTGAAGATGGACCTACTGGTTTGCCCGGTTCACCAGGACCAGCCGGACCACAGGGAATGCCTGGACCACCCGGTATGAAGGGTGGCCGTGGAGACGATGGTCCACCAGGATCGATTGGACCCGCCGGTCCACCAGGTGAACCGGGTCGACGTGGACCACGCGGTGCCGAAGGTGGTCCCGGTGCTCCAGGATCTCCCGGACCGCAGGGCATCGCTGGCGAACCCGGCACTCAAGGACCCCCGGGACCGATCGGCCCCGAGGGCAAGGAGGGTGAGAAAGGATCGATTGGACCAAAGGGTGAGGAAGGAAAATCGGGACCACCTGGACCTCCGGGCAAACGGGGCCAGCCGGGTGTGGAAGGTCCGAAAGGTGTTGCAGGTCCACCTGGCTTCCCGGGCAATCCGGGCGAGCCGGGATTGGTGGGACCGAAAGGTGATGTAGGAAAGGATGGAGACGATGGCAAGCAAGGTGAACCAGGCCTATCTGGTGAACCGGGACCTCCCGGACCAGCGGGCGAGATTGGACCACCTGGAAAAATTGGCCCAGAGGGACCGGCAGGACTGCAAGGTACAACGGGATTGGCGGGTGAGAAGGGAGACCGTGGATTACCGGGACCGCCAGGAAATCTGGGACTCACCGGGCCGCAAGGAATGCCTGGACCGCAGGGTCCACCAGGTCTAAGAGGTTCTCCTGGACCATCGGTGAGTTTCAAGGTGATTTACTTCATGGAAATGAAGTTAACACATCTTTTCCTTAGGGTGAAAGTGGCCCCGTTGGTAAACCCGGTGACAGTGGTGCACCTGGTAAAGCGGGCGAAGTCGGTGCCAAGGGTCCGAAAGGTGATCGTGGTCGCCGTGGTTTGAAGGGACATCGCGGCGAGCTTGGACTGGTCGGTCTGAAAGGTGATGCCGGTGAGAAAGGTGACAAAGGCGTGCGTGGAATTCCGGGCCCCGAAGGAACTAAAGGAGAACCGGGTCCTGTTGGACCTTTAGGTCTAAAGGGTAACGATGGACCTCAGGGAACTCCAGGAAACGATGGTCCACTTGGACCGAAAGGGACGGAAGGAGTGGCAGGACTACGGGGCGAACCAGGACCACCTGGACCACCGGGACCTCCAGGACCTCCGGCCGATGCACCACTCATTCCACCGGAACTACTGTTCCGCATGAACGAGTTCACCATGACCAAGGGCGAGGATCGACAGAAGCGTGAGGTTGGCGATGCTGGAACCGAACTGGATGATGAGCTACTCGAGGTGGACGATTTCGATGAGGAGATTCTGAAGGTGGAACCACGCAAGAAAAGCAAAAAGAAGAAATCAAAGTCTAAGGCGGCGGATCTTGGTCCCAAGTTCCTGGATATGTACAGCTCGATCTACTCGATGCGCCAGGAGCTGGATCGGATACGGAAACCGGTCGGTACGCGAGAGAATCCTGGCCGAACGTGTCGCGATCTGCACCACGGACATCCACAGTTTAAGGATGGTAAGGGATTACTTGATGGAAAACGGTGCAATATTCATTGCTATTGACTCGTCAACGCTTATTCCCAACAGGTTGGTACTGGATCGATCCTAATCTCGGCATGGGAGACGATGCAGTTTACGTGTTCTGCAACATGACGGCAGCAGGAGAAACTTGCGTGTTCCCGGACATTCACAGCTCGCAGATGCCTACAATACCGTGGCGCAAGGAGAACGACAAAACCGACTGGTACTCGAATCTGCGCGGAGGTTTCAGGGTGAGTTATCTGATCAACCGTGTTGTTGGAGAGTTTCAAGGTTCCTGGATGAGATATTCACTCTTGCCATACTTCTTACAGATATCGTACGAAACAGTTGGCACCGTGCAGATGACTTTCCTGCGGCTTCTATCACAGGAAGCGTATCAGAACTTTACGTACGCCTGCATGAACAGTGTTGCCTGGTATAGCACAAAGGACGAAAGCTACGACAATGCGATACGGTTTCTGGGTGAGAATGAAATCGATATCGGGTACGAAAACTCCAAGATTAAACCGACCGTCCTGGTGGACGGATGCAAGACGGGGCGTAGTAAGAGCGAGACGGTATTCGAGATACGAACGCCGAAGCTACAATATCTTCCCATTATCGACTTCTATCCGATTGACTACGGGCTACCGCAGCAAGCGTTCGGTTTTCAAGTGGGCCCTGTTTGCTTTAAATAACAGGACACTTTGTTGCAAATGGTTCGTTTTTGCCATACGTATAACGCTATATCGATAAACATGTATATGACTTTTAGCGTAAGCGAAGGTAGTTGTACTATTACGATTAGTATTTAAAATTCAAACACACACACAAACTTGCGCGCGATAAAAGACGAAGAGGAAACGAGAATAGCATAAGAACTTCGAGTTAGTATTTAGGATGCATAAGGTAACGGAACAAAAATCATATAACGTACCGATAGGACTGAGCACATCATTAGTCAGTGGAGAGGGATCGACCAAAAACCAGAGGGAGTTGCAATCACATCCCTGCCAACCAGCATCACCTTGTTGTTAGACCTTTTCTAAGATGTAAATAGCTATCTTCCCCCCACCTCCCCTACACGTGTAGAAATAAATGTATACACACGCACACTCGTACAAATGCGCACGTGCTTAGAAAAGGAACATGGAAAATAGGAGCATGTTGTTAAAAAAACGAACATCGCCTTGAAACAAGCTATGCTCCAGACACTGCCAAAGATCGTTTGTTGTTGGAGAATAAATTATCAAAGGATATGAAATGAAACAAATGCCTTTTTGTGTCTAAATTTACGTTAAACTCATTAGAAAATATTTGAACTTTGCATTTCAATCGCGTGATGAAATATTTCAACCAGTCGAGAAACGCTTCCTCAGTGAAACGCATAAAGCGACATCTAGTGTCATTTGACTAAACCTAGATGTAATTTTCTCAATAATTAATGCTTCCTTCCCTTTTTTCACGTTACTTACTTTACAAACATAGTAATAATTTTCGGATAACCATTTCATCTCTAAACTTCCTTCATCTAGGAAGACAAAAATCCATGCTACCACAATTGTTTCAATATTAATTGTACGAGCTGTATCTATCATTGAGCCTCCGAGTTCAGATTTGTTGGTTTGTATATTTTGTTTTTACTTCTTCCGCACCCATGTATATGCCTACACATATGCCTTCACATAACCGTGGTTATGGGATTCCCCTTTTTCAAATACATATCCATTCGTTACTATTAACATCGTTTAGCAGCATTCGAACATCTCTATGTGTTTACGCTTGCTCGTCGTAAGTAAAACGGACGATCGATTGTTGTATGATTTTGTTAGTTTGTTTGCGCACAGCTAGAAATTGTAATAACTACGATGAAAACACGCTCGTGAAGAGGAGCAAACGCAAACCCGCACACAAACAAACAGCGCAATGTACGAAATGCCTTTGCCTTTTTAGCTGCACTACATTAAACACGATGGAATAATAGTTTGCCCTACGTACGGTGTTGTGTGCAACGACGCACGAGAGAGTTTGCTATAAAAGAACAACAAATTACTACCAAAAATTTGAATGGTACTTTTTGTTTCGAAATTTCATAATTGGTTTAATGATTATTTTTCCTAATCTGGTTTTAGTTACTTGATTTCCTTTTCCCTATAGGCTGCATTATTCGATTAGTGCTAGTGGCGTTTTCTGCTGCTTGCCTGCGTTTGATGTGTACTTTCCACCTCTGCGAATGTTTTCTTTGCCATTATGATACATGCACCTAAGAGGCACACTCATTACTGGATGGAGACATTGTGTTGTTTGTGTGCTGGTGTCACTCTTCTCATCATTTGTTTTCCTTCTGGTGCATTTTTACACCTTTACATTGCGTTCCTATTCGAATTTACACTCTTTTGTAAGAGCTTTTCATGCTTTTCTATCAACTAGAGTTTGTGAAACGCATCGCACTGTTGCACTTCCTTTACTCTATAATCTGCTGATTGTGTGATACTGTTAAGTTATACCAGTTAATTATATACACTGACTATATAAGAAAGAAGTAGACATTTTAGCTGGATTGAAAATAGAGGTTAAAATACAGAGAAATAGAGTACAATGTAATCTTTTGTACGACGTTCTTTATGCAAAAAAAAGTTCCTGGATTGCTCTTGACCAAATCGAAAGTTAATTTTTGGATAGTTTTTTTTTATAAGGAAGAACGGCCATCATAGGCCAATTTTTGGATAGTAAAATCATACGAATTATATAAAATGACCATTTGTTACACACTTCCATTACATAAAAAAGGATACAGTGCTAGGAACATAAACGGTGTGGTGAAAAGTAATACAAAACCAACCCTAGTCACTAACACAGCATTGCATTCATTCACACACGATCAGTGAATTAATTGATGCCGCCGCAGTAGCAGCCGATGCGCAAATAGTATTTTACAAATTATTAATAATAATTATTATCAAAAAAAAAAAAACATTCTTGAAACATAAACAAATTTCATTTGCTTTCTTCACAATTTTACGTTAACTGGAACGAATTATAAAAGGTAAAAGAAATAAGATTAACACTAAGGATAATATAGTATTTCGCAAATATAATACCTCTGCTATTAACACACATATACAGTTTTGTTGCCTTTCGTTTACTGTTCTTAATTACGCTGCAACATGATCTCAATAAGCTTTGTTTTCTTCTTCCTTCGACTGGTGTCCTCCCACTTCCGGGGTGCACGTGAAGAGGGCGGAGGGATTCGTTTAGTATTATTGTTTCATTACGCATTTTCTTACTTTTCTCCTTGAAGCAAATCATCTGTTTTGCTCGTTTTTGCCGCTTTCCCTTTCTTTTTTCATTTTTTCGCTTCTCTTTAATCAATTCTTCCAAAGCTTTTAGCCGGTTGTAACATTTGTTTCGTATTACGCATTAGATTCACAACTTGCCCTTCGTTTTACACTATTGCGCACAATTGTAAAGCTACTTCAATGTAACGGCACCATTAGAAACATTTCTACAGAAAAAAAGACACACACATGCACGCACACAAAAATACACACACCTAACTATAAAATCCATTTAAAAATACCACCAAGTAGCAGTAATAGTAGCAGCGATTACACGCTAACAGGATTTTATGTATAGAAGAATTCAAATTAAAAAAAACTCTTTAACCCGTTAAAGTTTATCACAACGTAATGGCTTATGGTATTTGCTTCTCCCGTTTTTCTGTTCTGATCTGATAGTGTAGCTGCTATTGGCCTTTGCGGTGTTTTAGACATGTGCTATTGTTATGAAAACACTACGAAACAAAATGTTGTAATGAGTAAATTGATTAAAAAGTTGATATTAACGAATCCTTTCCCTTCGCCACAGCTAAAAATTATGAGTCACATTTTGTTTTTTGTTTTTTTTTAACATACGGACAATTGCTTAGGTGAGCTAGCCTAACCAAACTGCTTCGCGCCACACACTACGGAGTGGGGGAATTTTTTTTTCTAAGGAATTTTCAATCCACCTAACCTTTCCCTTCTTGGTTGGAAGCACATTGCCAAGCTGAGCGTATTTTTCATCGGTTTTTGGTGGTGGCTGTTAGTAGTCATTCTCACGACCAACTGAGAAAGGACACGATTTCAAACGAAACAAAAAAAAAAACCCATACGTTACGCGTCACACGCACACATACAGACATATTCCATTGATACATATAAACTCATACACTCCTTTTTCACATTCGTACATATACGGAACGACAAACAAAACAAAAAATAATAAACAGTCACGAATACTACTGTACTGTACACACCACGGCACCGCGATCCTAAATGAATAATCACACTTTTTGTCTGCATC
>KB696569.1:0-10870 GCA_000349165.1 Anopheles christyi | reverse complement strand
ACAGAAAAGAGAAATCGTTTACCGTTTGTAAGCGTTTGTTTGCCTAGTAAATGCTGTCGGTGAACTGTTCCCGTCCCCCCAAGAGCGACATGTTAAACCGGCCACGTTGTAAAGACGGCTAGACGAAAGGTGAAACCAACCGGGTAGCGCAGCAAAGATTGATCAGAATAAATAAATCTGACCCTTCACCGGTGCGAGCACGCTCTAGCCATTGCCATCGTCGTCGTTGTCGTCATCATCATTCTTTTCAAGCGTTCTTTGCCTGAGCATTCTTTCCCACATCGCATATCGAAAGGTGACTCGGAAAATGGGTACGGGCTTTCGATACAACAGTGCTGGGAAAAACCAGAACACGTCCTGACATTCCAGCATTTTCGGGCAACCGACCCGAACGGATAAATAACTTACACTTAATCAAGGTTCAGCAAAATGTGGCAAGGTGTGTTCTGGGTGTGAGTGTGAGTGTATGTTCCCCGGTAAAAAAAAAAACGCCCGCGCTCTTTCTCACAACCGGTTTGAAGGTTATTTGCCCAACTTTCTTCACTTTTTCATCTCGCATGGCCATGACGCGTAAGGTCATGCTTTGGAGCTGCGGAATTCGATCTACAAACAGTTGGGTGCAGTGGGTGGAAGAAAGGTGAATGAAAATCTAAACAAGGATGGGGTTACATTCTCGGCTCGTGTCTACACACATCGCTTGGTAAGGGTCCTTCGAGGGGCAAACATAAATGGTTTAGCTTGCAGAAAAATGGGATATCGGACGAATTACTTCATTGTAAGCTGATGATTACAAGGTTGTTGTACTGTTGAGTGGATACAATGCGATTCGGCCTTTTTTTTTCTTCTTTTCGGGGTTTTGATGGTTCGATGTTTGTAGAGAGTCCATTTACCATCACACACACATTTAAAAGAGCGGTCAATTTAATCTGATAACAGTGAACAAATAAAGTGAGGCTAACAATGTGCAATATGGGGACGGGGTGGAGCGTTAACATGGTTTGGTTGCGGTTAGAGGTGAGTGATGAGGTTCTAAAAACGAAGTAAAGAGATTGGACAAATTTGTAAACCCATGATAAGTGTTTGCTTTGTGGAACATGTCGTTGAATATTCTTTGTAGATGGAATTGTTTTGTTTTGAATGCAAGTGCGTGTTGAGTTTGCAAAAAAATAAGATTTTGGCTGTTTGGTAATTGATCGGCAATATCTGCCCTGACTGTGTGTGAAACGATAATTTAATCAAGGAAACAAACATTCTGGATAAACTTTGAGAAATTCCTGAAAAATAACATTGCCAGAGTACTGTCTGTGTTGAACTTTGCAAAGGAAACAAAACCCCATTTTCGATGCTATTAAAAAGCGACCAATGGGTTTACCGAGAGAGCGATAGAAGGATCGCATATCATTGCATGTTAATGTACAGAAATGATAAATCACATTGCGATGAGCGTGTTCCCTGTTGGGCGCAAAACCAGACGGATCCCGCAAGCAGGCTGGAATCAATGTAGCAAAATGGATGGCGGGCAAAAACGAAAACAACGCTATGTCTGGTACCGTGCGTCAATACGTCTGATGGAATGTCCGTTTATTCAATGCGACGGCCGAATTGGATGGGTTTTGTATGCAATTTAAACAATTTCGCAAACGTTTTTGTTTTTGCTGCCTTTCCGTTTCGCTCGAGGATGGGATGAAAAGGGCTTTACGCCCTTTTTACGTACACACATTTGTCGAATTTATGAGCATATAAACACACGAGCGTACATAAAAAAGAGGATAAAAAAAAACTATGCAAACAATGGGATGCATTTGAATGATTTTCGCCCAGTCATTGAAAATCGTTTTAAGCCCGACGTCTGACGATGACGAATGTCGATAAAGGATCCTCTTGCACCCGCTCCATATCCGCTTCTGCCAGGACAGAGAGATACCCTTTTCTCATGTTTAAAATTGATGTACACCGTTGGCAATTGAAATGATGGAAACGGACGGGAGAGAGCAAAACAAAACAAAACAAAAATAGCCCAACTAATTGAGGTGCAATCGAAATACGAGTACAACATTCTGACAGTATTGCAATATTGTGAAACGAAAGCAAGACATAAATACACCCTTAATTCCATGTTTGCGTGCCTTATGCATCAATGCTTTTTCATTACATTCCCGTGAGGAGAAGGTGGCTGTAATGCTTTACGTTTGCGATAAAACGTCCAAGGCACTCACAATGTAGAGCACGTTTCAGTTCAACTCAGCATTTACCTACCAGCTGCTCCACGACTAATTTGCTTACCTTGTTTTCTTCTTTTTAATTCCATTGGGATCCGTTTTCTTTTTGTCATTTTTCTTCCCATTGCCCGTCCCATCCATCGGCGTGGTCGTGGTCGGTGTCGATGAACCGGATGCACCGTTCATGTCGTCGGCTTTTCTCGGCTTTCCCTGACTCACCATCCCGCCTGGCACACCCTGCATGCCATTCGGTTGGCCGCTGCTGTTCATCATCGATGCGTCCACCATACCGGACGAACCGCCGCTGCCCGGTGTATTTGGTGGTGGTGGTCCACCGGACGGTCCTTGTGGTGGTCCCGGGTGCTGAAACATCGCGATCGTCGTCTCGTAATCGAGCTTCGCCCCATTCCCGTAATCGATGGATTTGGGACCGTTCGGCGAGGAGGAGGAGGAGGTGGAATAGTCCAACCGGCCGTTACCGTTGTAATCTAGGGTTTTAACGAACTCTATTTTATTCAGATTATCGTGGGCGATGGGCAGGGCGGTGTAATATTCCAGCTTACAGTTGACGTATTCGAGCGACTTGTTGCCTCCCGGCACCGGATGTGGCCCGAGGCCGGCTTGGTGCTGTTGCTGCTGCTGCTGGTGCGTCCCGTTCGGAGGTGAGTAGGATGGACCGTCCAGCTTGCCGTTCGCCAGATGGTGATACTCCACCTTGCTGAGGTTGGTGTAGTCGATGGTTTTGTAGCTCGGCGAACCGGACACGGCCAGGATGCTGTTCACCTCGGGCAACCGTTGATGACCACCGTTACCACCACCGTTGGTACTTACACCGACACCACCACCACCGTCGTGAGTCGGTGAGTGACCGATGCCCATCATCACCTGCAGATTACCGTGGCCGGATGCCGCCACGACCGAGCTTGGCGATGGGCCGGCATGGATCGGTTTGGTGGCGCCGGCAAGCGTACCGAGCGTGTCGCTCGTAAAGTCACCGAATATCTGATCGTCGAAGGTGGACGGTTCCATGGCGGTGTCGCCGAGTGCGGGAAAGTCACCGAGTGAAATATTGACGCTCGATTTCAATTAACCCCACCCGGGCAGTAGATTGGATCACACTCGCCACCGGGAAAACCGTGCGGACCGCCAGCAGCAAGTCCATAAATAAACCGCAATGAATTGGATAAACCTGGCTCACCGGCTCACAACCAACCGGTGCATTGGGTGGATTCGTGGGAGGGAGGGTAAGAATCCAAAGGGGAACGCACTGATTTATTCAATTTACACACAAACTTACGCAAACGCACAAACACACACACACACACAGATAATCTCTCACACACTTGAGGAAGTGCAACTGCACATCATACGCGGGTGGTTAACTGCACCGTTTGTTGTTTAAGACACAAGAAGAGGCGTTGGTGATATCATCACGATTCACTCATAGCTCGAATTATAGCACGATTTCAATCAAGCAGGCGTGCTAATTGACCGTTGTGACACCGAACAGGTGAAACACACGCAAACTGTGATGCAACCAGGACACTCTGAGTTTTGTAAGTTTGCGATAGACACTGTTTTGAACAATCACTTTACACATAAAAACCACTTTTGGAACCGATTTTGGATGGCTTTGGTACGCCGGGATCACAAGCAGTATAAGCCACGATAAAGAGGGTATGTTTTCCTGATAACGGGGCTGCAGACGACACTGCAGAAAACGACGGCCACGGCGACGGAGCGTAACGTGTATCGGTCGGGTCGGATGCAAAATTATCAATGAATTAAATATTGCGCTTCATCAGGGTTTTATACTCAATTAAGATCAATCAAGCAGACTCCGCCCTGCCGCATGACGTCCGATCGAGCGGCCATCTTTTCTTGCACCCCTTCCACCTTCTTTCCTAGGAAGCGAACGAGCGCGAACGCCTGTGTGCGTGTGCGTTTTGTTTTGAACGTTCTCTCATTCTCTCCCTCGCTTCAGCGAACGAATAATGGGCGGAGCTAAGCAGATGGTTCCTGAAGTTGCTGCGTGCATCACATGCGCAAGATGCTGGTAGCGTTGAGTCACTTGCGCTTTTCGTAGGTTTTAAAACCAAAAAATCCAACACCTAAACCAGGACCCCGTTGCAACAGCAGCACACATAAGGGTCACGTGTGCGTGCGTTTGTTAAAAGCAAAGAGGCGAAAGAAAATCGGACCACGGTGGGGGAAAACCCACCGCCCGGGGTCCCCTTTAGAGAAAAGATCCGCACCGATGAATTCCTCAGATTCATGTGTCATGTGGTGTAATGTGTGTCGACGGGTTTAGCCTTCCCGAAAAGGCCCGTTCGCGTCTTGCGCGCCCTGCTAAGCCCTTGTTAATGTGAAAGGGACACGAGCACGACCGGTATGCGCGGCAGTGCCTTAGCACAAAGATACGGGCCATCGTCATCGGGCACTGATGATGCCGGTAGGGAAAGTGAACCCGCGTAAGGCACTCGCCCGGGCACTGTGACTTATTTGGCACTGTGGGCTGAAGTTCCGATCCCTCGTGTTGGCTCGTGGTTGACTTTTCCCACAGACACGCGCTCGATCGTTCTTCGTGAGGGTTTTTTTTTTCGATCGCATTTTCCCATGCCACCAAAGAAATCGTGTAGAATGTGAGGGGTGGGACGTCGGTTTTCTTCCCGTTGCAAAGGCTAGCTTAGCATTTTGTGCGGGTGATTTTAGTGTTGGAGGAATAATGCTTTTTTTGCGTTTGTTCTATTCAAGCCGACTGTGGTCACGGACGCAGGGCCGGCAACAGGCTGACCGATGGTGGTGGTGGTTTTGCTGGACTGGGTGCAGTTTTATCGACCGGAACTGTTTGAGTGTGAATAAACGCGCTATAAATAGGAACTAGGAATTAATTTCGAAGTAGTGGTGAGTTATGATGTTCCACAGAAATATGATGACGACTCATGGGTCGTGCGTGGGTTTTGATTTTTGACAACTTTGCTCTGGTAAACGCAAAACTGCTTAGCATCGCAGTTCAGCTCTTTCTTACGAACCTCCGTTTCATCATTAGTTGGTATTCCAAACTCCTGAAACACAAAAAAAACTGGCCAATTTATTAATATTGCCTGTTTTACTTCGGCTCATTCGTGTAGCTTCGAAGCTTCATGACCACCAGATAAGTGACCACCAATCTGGCCCATAAAGCGTCTTTATACTACTGAAGAAAAGTGAAATTACTACAAGGAAGCACAGTTAAAGCCATCCTACCGTGTTAGCGTTGACATCTAAAAGACAAAATGGCTACCTGGTCGACCGAAAAGATTGAGTTCGGTGAAATAGTATCTGGCTAACATGGAAATCGCTACGCCAGAAATATCAATTTCGAACAATCTCCTGAAAAATGGTTAATGGTACTGGAAAATAATAAACATCTTTTCTGCGAAGTGTACCACTATGTTAACATACACAAAGAAACCTAAACAGCGTTTTTGGTTAATTCTCACTTAAGTATTTTTACTTCATAGTCACATTGTTTCATTATTTTTATAAATGTAGTTTGTTTTAAACCCTATTTGCCAGTTTTTCAAGCGCCAAGTTGTGCATTAGTGGTTATTATTTGATCCTGTCCTATGAGCGTATAGTTTTCAGAATTTGAAAAACTCACTAGAAACAAATTTTAAGATATTTCACCTTCCGCAAAATGGATCAGACGCTTTTCACTAGCAAGGCGCACCTTTCCTCACCTATCGGGATAAATGGATCGTCCTTCAAAAAAGCACCCTTGCTTGTTCTATTGTCTATTCGCCCACATTTCCCTACAGACACATTCCGACCGACAAACTTACACTTCTGGGAAGACCCTTAGAGCGGAAAAGTTTCGAAGGTTTAATGTAAGAGAGCTCATCCCGTTACAGTGCTTCCTCTCGAGCACATTAACCTTTTCCAGCATGACAGGTAAGTCATGCAGGAAATCGTGTGTTGCCATACCGCGCACTACCATTTTGTTTGTTTTGTGTGTAAAATTCTGTCCCGTTTTGCAGCAAACCCAAGAATTAGCTCATTTCCATCATCCACTATGCGTGTTTTTCACTCAATGCCGTTCGAATCCATCCATCCATTCCGGGAAGGAAAGCTCATTACCCGAGCTTGAGTGATTTACTGGCTACTGGGGATTTACGCTTTCGACGTGTGATACGCGCCCTATCATGAAAATGCTATGCAAAGAAATGGTGTAAAATGATTTCACCTCTTCTTCGTGGGAGCATTGTTACAGGTGCCCGGTGGGTATGTGCAAATTTGAGAAGATTTCAGTTTGGAGTGGGACTTGGTGACGAAAAATAAACAATCGATTACCGAATGGTTCATTTGCTGTCGCCCGCTACCAGGGTTTGCCGGGTGAAAGGCGCGATGCTACGTACGGACGACGATGGTGCACACGATAAAGTACAAACAATTATGTGGCTTACCAGCAGCCTTAAGGGAGCTTCCCCTTATTGCTGTACCGAGCGTCAGTGGTCGGAGGGTATGGTGTGAGGTGGGTTTTGGGTGGGTAGTGGTTCGGGGTGCAGGATCGCGACACCCCAAACGTGCCTTTACTGATGGAAAGTGCATAAATTTCCCCAACATACCCTCGGAGCAAGTCCGCTGTTCCGGCGTGTACGTAAATTTTCGGTTTCGCTTGCGCCGGCATAAATTAAGGCACTGGTTTGCCCTGTTAGCTGTCATCTCTCTCCCTTCTTCAACCGTATTGTCTTGAAACACTTTCTCGCTCTCTCTCTCTCTCCCTTTCTCACACTGTTTGATCGGTTTCAAAAAGGATAGCCGTGGGGATGATAAACACTTTCGCGTAGCGTTGCGTTGCCTGGGGTCGAGATCTAACCCAGGAGAGAGTTGGATCCAATTCCATCCAAGGATCAGCCCGGTTCGGCGGGAAAAAGCATTATGAAGCAAAAATAAAACCAACAAGAAAAAAGGCACATGAAAATCAATAAAACCGGCAATAAAATCAGACATATATTTATTTCCAAACCAAAGTGGGATTATTTGCTTGCCCGGGTGGATGATTTTGGGACCTACTCGCGAATCCTGTGCACGAAAGCAATTTGTCCATCCGGCTTCGTGGTACGGTAGGACGTGGCAGGCGGCTGTGGGGAGGGTTGTAGGAATATGGTTCTCGATTACTGCCGAGTCGCGGATCCCTTTTCGCTTTCCTTTCGGTGTGGCTCCGGTTCAGTTTCTTTGCCCGCGTGCATTTCCCTTCGGGGATGCCATCTTCTTCAAACGCTCAGCCTCTTCTTGGGCCGCGTGTGTCATTCTGGTGCTGTGTGCGAATTTAGCAGCTTGTACCAGGGAAGCCAGCTTATGGCCATGAGCTCAAGGTATCGCGAACTGGAAAGCCCCGGGCACAGAGATCATCATCAGCGCACAATGATTTTCGACGAGGCGAAACGAGGCACGATTTAGTGCAATGTGGTACGGGTGTGCCGGTGGGTGGAATTGCTAGTGGAAGGAAGGGCACGCGTTGGCGAAGGGGATGATAAATACAATGTTATTGTTTGCTCGCACTGACAGTGCCGTTTGTTAGCTAAGTGCACGAGCGTGTTTCCCGGTACACACTTCGCTGGTGTGAGACTTAATTGGTGCGGGCGTACGAGAGAGTACATGGGACTGGCGGATTTGGGCGGGCGATGAGCAGCGTTTCGCGGGTGAACTTCCATCCTGAAAGGGCTGGAAAGGATTATCATACGGAGAATCAATTTATCAGCTACAAGATTTAAACTCGAGCGCTTGATTTGTGCATGTTTGATAGTTTACAAACAAATTTATGTTTTCTTGTGTGGAGGGATGGGTTGAAGTTTTGGGGTGGTCGAACAGGAGCTGAAGCCCAACTTTTGTATTACATCATTTGGCAGGACTAGCGTATTATCTTTTATGGGTTTTGTGTTAATGCAAGCTGATGATGATCTATTTTGTTTACAGAAAATTAGAGTGGTCAAAGAAAGTTTAAAGAAAGTCCCACGAGAATTTAAAGGCTTATATAGAAATTGCCATAAGCAAAAAGCTTCCAAAGATCGTGATAATTTATGTACTTCCCAAGGCCTAGAGAGGAATGACAATCATAAGAGTAAGTTCATGAACACGACAACCACCAGTTTGATAGATAATTACTTAGTACGATATAATTGAAGGTTTTGTGTACCATTAGATTGCTTTGAAATTGGATGGATTGATGGATCAAACAGATTAAAGGATTTAATAGAACACTGTTTTCAACGAGATTTTCAAAACCGATTGAATTTTGAATACAGTATCGGTTGCTGCTAAGTTTTGCCTCTATGTTACCAATTGTTGACACCGTGCATCAACGTTTGTCTCTAGTAGATCTTCGGTAACATATGTGCTGCATGAAAATAATATTTTAGAATAGTGAAGCACACTGAGTTACTGAGTTCAATTTACCTGAAAAAAAAGTGTGAACTTTGAACTTTGTGAACTTTGGAAAAATGAATCTCAGTCAATCTATACAGTACAAAGATACAATTATGCGTCGAACTTCAACAAGAACAGCACACTATTAATTGGCTGAAAGAACTTCTAACCACACCGTCCTACCCCTCCTAAGGTATTAATTTTTATAAAATAATTTTACATTTACAGAAGACGTTGCTTCTAAGCGAGGAGGGAATCGCTTGATGCGGAATGCGGATGCGAACTCAGAACGCTTACTAGACGCTCGAATCCAGAGTAATTTAACTTTAGACCGCATAATTTGCACTTCATGCATCGTTTTAAAATGGAAAGAACGTTTCAGGATGTTGAATTTAAAGTATCGTTCAAACTTCAAGAGCAAATGCCTGCAGCCATCAAACAAACCTGGTAGAAATTGCTTGCACAAAACAAAACCAAAGCGAAGGATAAAAAATACACAAAACTTTTGATAAGCAATGACATATTTTTCTATCATTATGCCTCCTTTCTTTCTTTTTTTAAAGCAAACTGAGTAGGCAGGAAGGCAGAGAAGTGGATGTGAAGAAGCAGCAGAGAGAGAGAGAGAAAAACGAAATGAACGAAATGCTTTTCCATATTTCTGTCGTTGTTGCAATTTGGTATTTTCGAACAAGTGGAACAAGTGGTTGCTTCGGTTGCCCCGACACGTTGTCTTGGCAACGGAACTGTTGAAAGAGCAATTCAGCAGCAATAGCAGCAAAGTGCCCGTTGGGAGTTTTTGTTATGTTTGATTGCTTCAAATCGGGGAGCATCGGACCAACACTAGGGGGCCGAATAACAATGGGACACATAACAGTACGCGGAAAAGGACACACGGATGCTGCACTTTGCTCTCCCCCCGTGCTACCTGTGTTTGATCCTTTAGCTTGTCAACCTGTCGGAATCAGACATTAGGTAAGATGGGCAGTTGAAACAGCGGAAATCGGAAAATAAATTAAGTTAAAAGCATCAAAAAACACAAGCACGTGCTGAGGGAATGTTTTTTTTTTTGGTTGAATGATTGTCATCGTTTGTGTGTTTCTAACAAGTTTTCTTTCTCAACATGTTTTACCATTGCGAGAGGAAAATTCACAGCCAGGGTGGGCTAACGTTTAGGTGATTTGGGGAACGATAAGTAAATTAATTGTTTTGCAGAAATTGTATTAATTTATCAGAAAACCATGCCCACCACTGGTTTGCAAGCTCGTCACTGTTGCTTGTACTGTTGTGTCACACGCGTTATCGTAAGTAGAAATAATGCGATCAAGAAGATGTTTTCATATCGGTCTACACGGTCACTGATCGAACTAGGGGAGAAACCCATCATTTCATCACGTGCCAGCATCTCGGATGATTAGTGAAATTGGCCACGATGGAATGTCCCCCGATTAGTTTGAAGAATGTTGTGCCGGTGCCGAAGCTGATGCGAATAATAGTACTTTTGCCGGCGTTGAATTATGAACGCACTCAATCACGGGGGAAATTATTTGTCACGGGAAAATTACTCACCCACCTACCACCATCCCGGGTTGTCCCCAGTTGTTCGATCAGATAAAAGGCACACCACCGAACCGGATAAGGTGTTATTATTATTTCCTCACCTCGGTCTTTCACGCCTTTGCTGAAGGAAAATGTTTGTTTGTTTGTGTGTGTTGTGTGTGGAGGAGGTTTTTTTTTTTGTGTTCGCTTCGCGGTGCTGCTTATATTGGATTTCTTTATTTGATTAATATGTGATATGTCTGCGCCACGGTTACAGCTTCTGCATCCGGAACGAAATCGTGCTAGTGCTGACGGACTGTACCGTCGCACGGAAAGCTTTCGGCTGTTATTAATTGTTTTTCCCACGTACGTACGCGGCATGGGTGGTCCCGTTTCGCTCTACTACCTTCCACCTTCACTTTTCTTCGTAGCGAAGTCGTTGACGGGCTCACCGAAAGGACGAAAGTTCCGTGCTTGGGTGCTGCCAGGGAAGAAAATGATATATCAACAAAATACCTACGGATTCCTTTAGGGTAGCGATGCTGATCCACGAATGCTTTCGCTCGCTCTCTCTCTCTCTCTCTCTCTCTTCGTGGACAAAGCCCCTGTGCCTTTCGTTCTGTGCTAACGAGAAATGTGGGTTTTATTCGCCATCCTTGAATTGTAGTGGATTGTGTACTTTTAGCCTGGAAAAGGAAAAAGATTAC